>VZSE01011097.1:197198-214453 GCA_013398275.1 Promerops cafer | reverse complement strand
AAAAAAAAAAAAAAAAAGGTAAAATCCTAAACCAGAAATTGTGTGCATGACTGTTCACTTTTAAAAACAAGGATTAGCCACATGACTTTTCTCCAGATTTTAGTGCAAACTCAAGATTGGTCCTTGAGGGACAAGAAATGAGCGTGCCAGAAACATGAATCAATTTGCATTTCTTCACATCCACCACTGGAGGTATGTGTATTCCTCAGGCTAGAACGACAGAACGATCAGCAACGTGACTCTGCAACTCTGATCTGGGTAAGGATTTGGAGTCATGTAAAATTAGGAGCACTGCTGTTTGCTTCCCTCCCTGTCGCCGCAAATGCACTTTTCTAGGTTTTAAACACACTCTTAATTACTTCTGTGAATGAAGAAGCAGACAAAAAGGCATTTTCTTGGCTCTAAAAAAGGTGTAAAGAAAGGAAGCTATGATTTTACAGTCTTCACTTGTATGATTTCCTTTGCAAATGTTGTCTTCTGTAATTCAACTAGAAATTATGTGTACATATACACACACACATTCCCAGGGTGAAAAGGTCCAGAGTAGATCTCTAGCTCTTGATGTGATCATGCCTTAAAACACTAGGCTGCATGCAGGAATCATCCAGCACCCCCTTGCAGAGCTGTTGATATGGTCTGTGTGTGAAGTTAAGTCACAGAAATGGTTCCCAATCTGCAGCTAATAGGTTTAAGAAACAGTTTTGGCCACATTATGGCTCAAACTACAGGAATATTCTAGCAAATATGAAATCAAATTTAGAAAAGATAACCATTACTATAGCTGGGCAGCTCACAATGTTACATGGCATTCATTAACATAGATGTTTATAATTCTGCTGCATCTTCTCTCATACTGAAGAATCATTGTGAATTATTGAAGTTTAAAACTAAAATTATTTAGGTTACCTAAGAATAAAGAGACAGTGAAACTCCTATTGGTTACTCCAGAAGTTAATAATTCCCTAGGAAAACAAGTTATTTGAAAATGCCTGTTGAGCCTTAATGGTTTTTACATGTAGCATCATGGTGTCTATTACCTTTCACCAAGTCCAAGGAGTATTCTAAGAGAACCTACAAGAAGTTCTTCCAGACTCCTTGAAACTGGAGATGGAGGGAACTTGTAGGGCCCCTGACAGAGCAGCAGTCTGTAGAGAGTGGATGGATGCAAAAGTGAGATTGATACTCTCTGTTCTGGTTTGTTGGTGATTATTATTGCTACTGTTATTGTTGTTATTATTATTACTATTATTACTGCTGGAAAGCCAAGTAGAGTTCACTGGAAATCAAAGGAAAATATCTTATGTTTATTTTGTTTTGTGGAAACACAGAAGCAGTAACCATCCAACAACCTGAAAGTCTTACTGCCATACTTGCCACCTTTGACTGCTTGTTTCAGCTGTAGTTTCAGTGAGGTTGATTTGAATGTATTACACTAGAATCACACAAAGATCAAGAGAAACACCACTGTCATGGGCTACTATACTCAGTTACCCAACATAAAAATGCAAAACAGTTTGTGAGTAAGACATATGAGAATAATTAGGTATTTAATAAATTAGATGAAATTTTAAAGATATTTTGCAGTTGCAGCTAGGCAATCCTATGAGAATATATTCTGGTGGACAGGTGAGAAATGCCTCCAAGAATAAATAGTCACTCTTCAATGGAAGGAAAAAAATCAGTCTTTGATGCTGTCTAACTTTTTGAAAAACAACCATCAAATCCAAAGTATTCTGCATTTCTAATACTAAATTTATATCAACAAGTGTTGTATAGTGCTTTTCTAGTGTGCCCTCTGTTGAAAAGGAACTGCCTCATTGCTCTGCATCTTTTGTCTGTTTGAATCTCCTTTCTCTGTTTTTTTTCTTCGTTACTTCTTCTCCCCAGAGCTCAGATATTCTTTAAATGGAATTTCAATTTTCCTTTAATTCATACAGAAGAATTTGTGTTATGTATACAATTACTTTCAGACTCAAGACAGGAGGTTTAGTCCTGTGAGCCTCTGTTCACACAATTTCATTTCTTGGTCTGTCATGCTATCAATATTTTCCTTTGCTAAGCCCTTTTGACAACAGGCATATCTATACTTTTTAGTATGTCAGCTGTATTTAAAACAAAAATCCATTAACACTAATATAAAATGACGAAGCATATCATATTTTATAACCTGTACTCTAACAATACGGTCATTTCTGCCATTACAGTTTGCATGTACAACAGGGACAGTTCAATGAACTCTGAAAGCTGGAAGGGATAAACATGAAATGGCTGCACGGTCATGTCCTAAGAAGTAATAAAACTCTGCCATAAACAGGCAGTCAGAAACATACTCAAACAAGGTAAGGAAAGTATCTACCACTTAGCATGCATCCACAGTATTATATACTATGCATTTTAACTACTACAAAATAGAAAAATTCTCCCAGAATTTCTGAGCGTACCTGAAGGTTCATCTGTGAGAGAACACTAGGTAAAATGTCAAACATGAAGAAAGGAGACATTCTTCTCCTTCTCACTTTGTTCTCTGCCACAGCAAACATCCTGTATTTGATCCACAATTTGTAAAGCTCCTTTGACATCTTGGTTGTGAATACTAGCTGTGAACATCACAGCTGCACTCAAGACACAAATTAACACCCTCAAGATCAGGCAGCTGTGGGGACAACTCATAGTGTCATTACTTACCTGCAGAGTAGCCCTCTAAAATTATATTCATTCTGCAGATAATGTGTGTAAGCAAGTAATTTTAATTTCATTTCCAATCTAACATTTCTAATGCTACTTTCTACGTTACACTTGAGCCTAAAACTGCCTCATTCAGTAAAGGATTTTTCAGTCACTCTGGCCATGCTTTGAACAAGGTCCCCAGGCTGAACAGCTGCAGAACTTAATCTGGCTTCTCAGTAATGAATTCATTCACCTCATTCATACGCAAGTCATGCGTAAGTACCACAACTTTAAAGTAAGACCAAAACCAATCTTTTTAAATCAAGTGAATGTACAGTAGACTTGAACCGAAGAAGCTGGCACAGAATTCACAAAGGATTTGCTGTACTAGTGAATAAGCTGTGCACATTGCTTTTAGAAAAAAATTCTTTCAGTGTTGCCATCTAATTCTCTTCCTCACTTACGAGATTATATCAGTCGTTGCTGTCCCCTGGGAAGAGGAATGAGCAGCTGATATCCAGCAGCACCCTTTAAGATGGGGCCCTTTGAGGAGGCCTGTGGTGCAGCCATAGGTGTAAGGACATCCTCCTTCATGCTTGCCCTCTAACCTGGGTGTTAAGGTGGCAAATGAGCCCTTTTCAGGGAGTCTGCCAAAGAGTTGCCAATGCATCCTGCCAACATCTGTCCAGCACAATGCATCTCAGCTGAGCAATCTGCCTTGGTAACCTGGGTCAGGTGCGAAACAGCCAGTAACACAAGGAGAATCTCTGCAACCAGCATGCTGAACTGCCATCAAGCCTAGAGTTTTCCTATTTTTTATTGGTAGGGCAGAGAAATTTGAAGGAAAACTGTTGGAAGTAAACAGGAAAGTGATGCCACTGTGGACAGTGCAATGCTGTCATTCCACATTTTATATTTGGCCTTTCTGCTGGGGGCCATTTTGCCATTTCATGTGCCACAGGGTGCTCTGTAATGGTCAGATCAATCAAGAGTGTGTTAACAGGGACTGTGGTATAAATAGTCCTTCAATGCCATTCTGCTCTGCACTAGAGATATAGCTGAACATATCTGAACTTAATCTTTCCTCTTTTTATTACTCTCAGTGGTTTAGAATGAAAATAACTTAAATTGAAAAATCAATTCCATGAATTCTAGATCATTCCTTTGTACCTCTCATAGAGCCATAGTATGGGGCACTTCACTGTTTTGCCATGTATTTATATTGGGCCACCTATAAATATTCTTAAAAGAACACTTAAAAGGCTTCTGAAGAAAATTCAGATGTCTGAATGCCTTTGTTGCTGTAGATGTTAATGCACCATGCAAGAGCAGTGTTTTACTTTAAATGTAATTTTTTGAAGAGTTGTAACTTCTTGACCTCGTAAGAATTTCATTCTGCAAATTGGGGTTTGTGTTTTGTAGGAGACACTCTTGTCCAGTTTTTATTTCACAGCCACAGCTATCTACTTGAAAAACTCTGAATTGAGGTCACCAACAAGGCATTTGAAAAATGATGCTTGTTTAGTCCATTCCACATGTGCAAGTGTTGCTTTGCCGCATGTTCCAAAATCCTTTAATATATTTCTCAGCAACACTTTTTTTTTTAATCTCAAGTGTAGTGCCTCACATATTTAAACAACTGTTTGAGTAAATACTGGAATGGGAAGTCATTGTCATTCTGATGGGATGCAGCAGTGTCTGTGTGGCTTTTGTTTGTCAGAAGTGCCACTGTTGCCAGGAGACTCTGAGGGAAGATGTCAAAAGACAACAAACTGAAAGGACAGACTATCTGGACTACCCTGAAACCTGCCCCTTGCATGCTAACAAATTTAGGCAGCGTTCCTTTCCTCACTGACTTCAACAAGAACAAAATTGGATTGCTAGTTTCACTTAGGGAAAAGTTGGAAAGGATCCCATGAGGCATTGTTAAATTTCTGACTCCAAAGAAACAGCTAAGCTATCTCTGCTTCCAATAGCTTTTCTACACATTCTTTGGATGTAGCTAAATCACCCTCACAAGAAGCTTATAAATGTTGCTTGCCTTCTGAACAGACTCTGCTGTATGGTGTTTTCCTAAAGCGAGATCTCTAGAAAGTGCGGCCATAAGACCTTCTAAATCTGTGCAGATATTGATCAGGTTTGGTTGTTATAACAGGATACAGTTTAGGTCCTGATGCCGTGCCCTCACTTTAATGTGCAGGCACACCAGTCTCTCAAAGACACAGCGGCGTGAAAAAGGAAATTACCCAAATTCCGATGAGAAATATGATAGAAATTTAACTGGCAGCAGTGTAACTTTAACTGCAACTTCCATAAGGATACATGTGAAAGCACCTTTGACTGAAAGAGGACCACTGGATTTCATTATCAAAGTGACACCCACAGCTCAGAGGCAGCCAGCTGTTTTTGTCGTTGATGTTGGTGAATCACAGTATAAATCAGGGCTCCAGATGGCCTTCCTTGCAGCTGGCACTCGGCAGGGCCACAGAGAGGATGTGCCCAGCTGTGCTGTCACACCCACTGATTTATATTCGACCGTCTATACTGTGGGTCCTCTTTCATTTTTTCTTTACCTACAACTCATTTTCTCCATGCCAAATCTCTCTACCTTCCTGTGCTGCTCCCTCCCACACTCACACAACGACCCCCCCTTGCAAACCACTCCAGTGAATTCCCCCTGCCCAGGTCCTTACTGCAGACCTCATACCTAGAGCCACCCAGCACTGTCCCACAGCCTGGTCCTTTCAGGGTCTGCAGCCACCACATGTCCCTTCTGTGCTGGCACAGCCACATTTCACACTTTCTAGGTATGAGGCATCCTCATTGCTCCTTCCCATCCCAGAAAAGGAGCTCGTAATTGCCGGTGCTGCTGCACTGTCCCTGCGCTCTGCCGAAGGCGGCTGTTGGCAAAGGCAGCCCAGAGCTGCCCGCGCAGTGGGCTGGTTCTGGACGGGTTGGCTGTCCCTGCAGTCAGCGGCCACCACAGGGGTGGCACACACCTCACCCCCTGTGCCTGCGCCCTGGGGCAGCCTCCGGGGACAAGGCAGGCTTTCGTGCGCCTCTGCTCCAGGCGGGAGGCTGAGGGCAGTGAGGTGAGCACGCCGCGCCAGCCCCACGTTTCCCGGGCAATCGAGTGCTCTTCTCCTGCGGCTTGTTTGGGACTAGTGAGGGGTGGACACCACGCAGTGCTGCCAGTGTATCAAAAGAGTTTTCAGATGTAGACTACAGATGTTACTAGAGGATGCCCTCGAGATTGCTGTGTTTGCTTGATTGGGACGGCAACTTTCTTGATCTTAAGAGAATTTGGTTTTTTTCCAACATGAATCCAGATGTTTCTTCATCTTCTGTGAAGAAAATACAGTCTGAGGTACAAGATGCTTATCACAGATTGACTGAAAATGTTTAAGGGCACATGAAGTAGGGAAAAAACCCTAGAAAAGATGTTTTTACTCTCTATTTCCTATGGCTGGTAGAATAAAACAAATCTACTTATTTGAATGAAAGAGGGAGAAAGAATCAGTTGTTTAAGGTGGCAATAATTGTCCTCTATTTAAATATAGCACTAGCATTCAAGAGGGTGATTCATTAGTATGTGTCTCTCATTCATCATAAAGAATAAACAATCACGACTTCAAAACAGACTGTCATCATAAAGCTTCATCTAAACATCATTGAAAACAGGAGAAAGATTCATTCTTACTGAGTTTTGTTTCAGACTTAATAATAAAAAAACCCCACTTTTTAGACTTCCTACTATGTGCTATTCAAGCCTTCTTATACAGTTTATTCAATATGAAACAATTACATTCACAAGGGACTTCATTTCTACTGCTGTCTCAATAAATTCAGTTTCTGCCTGCAGAATTCCATGGTTCCAGGCTGCTTAGAAGTTGCAATTCTTTTTGGTAAAAGACTTAAATATTAATGTATGACACGACAAAAATTACATCTGAAGCTAAAATGAATGTGAAATTTAACTTACAAAATGTCAGTGTAACTTCCTATAAAAGTTGGAGCAGAACTGGGCATCTGGAGTTTAAGATCCTGCCTTTTACAGGCTCTGCTATTATGATTGCTAGATGGTTACTAGCCCCTTGTAAATGTGAACATTTTCAGGAAGTGTGATTGCAGATGGCAAAATTTATTAGTATCGGAGGCCAAATTACAAAGATAACAGAGGAAAGAACAGCTTTGAAATTCAGAGTCTTAGATTGCTCTGAGGTCACAAAAATAGATTAATCATAGCCCAGTCACCACCCTAAAGGAGTTTTAGTGCCTCATTTCTTGCAGCCCGAGCTATATTTAGAAACTAAATGCAGAAGGAAAACATTTTGTCAGTATAGAGCTAAGGGTATCATGGAAAGCAGCATGTCCTGGGCAAATGTGGCATAAACTAACTTCAGAAACGACTTGTGCAGTCCCTTCAGATCAAGACTGTGCCAAAGCTCATGAACATTCTGCTGTGCTCTGTTGGCAGTCCATCAGGCACCGAGCTGGCAGCTGGAACCCTGTGCTCTCTACTACTGTCCTTCAGAGTTACACCCAGAAGGCATCCACTGCCTTAAAGCATCTACAGCTGAAGATGTAAAACCTGATTTTTATGCTAACATCATTCTGCCAATACATTCAAAGCCAAAGGGTGTTATTACCATGCTCAACTTTTAGTACATTTATTGTACAGTCAATTAATTACAATGACTCATTGCTAAAATCCTGTACAGGGTGAGATGGGCACAATTAACAGGAAACATATTTTATGTGGCTTCATATCTTAATTATTTTATTTAAACCTAGCCATTTACAGAGTGATGTCAGTATGATAATCTGAATGTGGTGTGAAGAACAGTCAATTACAGTTTCTTACATGCTCAAGACTGTGCACCATGAGAAGAATAAAGAAAGAAAAAAGGGTAAAGTGTTCAGAATAAAAAGAAAACAAAATTTAAATCCACATCTTGAAAGAAAAGCTTGAAAGTTTATATTGTGCTATATAGAAAAATGTTACATATGAAAGAAATTTAGCCAAATTTGCTGGCTGAAGTGCAAGATAGTGTCAGATAACCTGATATAATGATTATTTTTCTCTGAACCCTCAAGGATATATCTAGTAAAAATACCTGATTTCTGGAAACAGCAATTCAGAAGAAAATGAGAAACCTACGTTTTTGGAGTTTTTTTTGTTTATGGTCTGATATGGATCTTTGCAGACTTAAAATCCAGATAAAGAAGAAATTTTTCTTTGCATAAATGCATGCCTTTAAGCATTGTGCTAGAAGCTAAACCTGAGAAAAAGTAAGAAGCAATTGCAGGAGGGCATACTGTCATACTGTCATACTGGAAGGAGAGAAATTACCTCAGCAGCATGGAACAAGGCATAAGCTGCCTGGATGAGGACAGGAAAAGAGTGTTAAGCTTCCACAGATGATGACTTTATAGCACTTTTCCACTACTACTCAGAGGCTTATTTAAATATTCTCTGCAGTTCACCCGTGTGTCTCACCAGTCTCTCACGATTTCCTCAATTTTTTTCTTTCCTTTTTGATCTTTGCTGCTTTCAAAGTTCACAGTCTCTTTTCTCCCCTGCATTCCAGTTTCCCTTTTCAAACACTAACAGATTCCAGACATCATCTGCACACTTTCCTGTGGCTCTTGCTCAAGGCCTGGTCTCACACTGTCCCAAAACTGAACTTGTTGCCACCATATCCCTTCTCCACACTGTTGCCTTCTTTGCTTTCTTCATCCCTTTTGCATTTTGTCCTGTACCCTTCTCTCTGAGTTCTTGGACTGCATGCTCCATCTCTAACACAATTCCTAATTGTTGTTTCTGAAGAGTTGAGATATTCATGACCTTTCATCTTCCTCTTCATTGCCATTCCTGGATCACTGTGTCACATACATTGACATAGAGGTGACCTTAGTTTTTCTTATACAGAGAATAATTTAGGCACTGAGCATCTCAGTCTCTTTCCCTACCTTGTCACCTCTGGGTTGGTAGCTTCCCCCTTTCTCAGAGCAGCAACCTCAAAGCCTCTTCCCTCTATTAGTTCTCATATCAAATGTACCCAGACACTACCTGTTTTCTAGAGCTAAGCTCTTCAGTTTTCTGGGCTTTTGTTTTTTCTGATAGTCTGTTGAATTCATCTGTGATGGTGCCATTGACTTGACATGACCAAGTCAATGACCAGTGCATCCCCTGGTCTGCACGTTACCTCATCCTCTTATTTTAAAATAATGACGAGTCTTAGATCTAAATCCACCCTAAAAAAGCTATTATTTAATTGCAGTCTTCATAATGTGCTATTTTAACCTGTCTTTTGCTACAGTTCTCCATTCTAATAATCCTTCAGTCCTTAGGATTTTTGACTTCCTGTTACACACCATCCATGAATTTTCTGTTCCCATCCTTCCTTATTTTAGCTCTCAAGGTGATCACTGAGTCTCCCAGTGTTTCGTGTTTCTCTGTCCACAACTCTGGCTCATCTCAGCCATTGGAAGACCCACAGGATGAACCACTAACTCACAGACCCATCTTGCTCTCTGCTCTTGCCCTTCCTGTGGAAATCCTTTAACCAGTGCAGATTCCTCTATGTCGGCTTCATTTTCTCCTCTATTTCTTCTTATCCCTTCTCTTTCTGGATGATGTGAAAGCTTCCTGAACAAGATGGTAATACATATAATGAGAGAAAAATATTATTTCTGAAAATAATCATAAGAGGTGGAGATGGGTCAACACAACAAAGCAGTCTTAAAATCACTATCTGCCAGTAATATTATATATCTCTTCAAGACACACCTGATAATTTTTTTAAACTTTCTGTTTTTCAAAATCCCTGTGCAGGATAGGAAAACAAAGATTATGAAAGATTAATAAGCTTGTTGTGTATGGGTAAAGGCTTACTAATAGTTGTTGGGTGACTTCTAATTATTTCCAGTACCATCTAAATCTTGAAATAAATATACTGTGAAACTTAATTATCCCTAGAGACAAAATGGGTCATTTTTCTTACATTAAAGTGGAGCTAACATAGCACTGTTTTTATTCACATACACACTTATTAGCCTAAAAATTTGTCCCTTCAAAATCACTAGTACTAAATTCTGATCAGTCTTTGATGAAGAAAGAATTATGTGTCAATAAAAACCTTGTTAACATGGGTGTGCAGTGCAGGGCATATTAAAAAAAAAAAAAAAAAAAACAACCTAAAAGTCTGAATAGGTTTGCAAAGCTTGCTTTTACAGAGCTGTACTTCCAGAAGTAAGATGGAATGAATTGCATAGTTCATTTTAACTACAGAGTGTACGAAAACAAAGAGGAATTATGGATTATGCTTTGCAATATCTGGAAACAAAATGTTTTCAAAACTCTTGACCATGGGTTAAGGATTTTACATAGAGTAAACTGTCCTGGTATTTTTATTGGAGAATATCTAAAGGAACTTAGTTAAAGCAGGGCCTCTGCCCTCTCAATTCTGTATTATCATAGGCTGCTGAATCTTTCAAAAAGCTTTTCTAGCACGACCAATAGGTCAAGGCCAGGCTCATGGTAGTAGTTCTCTATGAAAGATCTAAGAAAACAAGAGCACAGCATTTTGCCTGCTTCTGTTTCCCAGTTACTGGCACATAGAAACAATGTCTGTGTCCAGTGTCCAGTGTCCAGCCTGCACGGTGAGAAAGCAAACATGGCAATGACTTTTAAGGGAGAACTTTATGATTTTCTCCTAATAGAAGCAAAATAAGTAATTCAGATGGAAAACATGAAAATGCTGAATGGCCTGACAAGCCTGCAGAATGTCTGTGACCAAGTAGAAAACCCAAGCCCAGCATTAAAAACACTCTTTCCTGCTGAAGATAAAGGATGTTAGTTCTGCCCTTTCCTTAAGTACCGTTTTGTGAATCAGCTCAATTTTTTAGAGGAGATAGATGTTCCTAAGCAGCTAAAACAGTAGGTCTTTTTTAGACATGAGGGACCCATTGATTCCAGTGACTGTCTGGAGCTGAATAATTGCTCACAAGAAGAGATGCTCCAAGAGCCAGTCAGGTGATTATCTTCAAGTGTCTTGTTCTGACACTGATAGCAGAGGCATTCGACTTCTCCTTGTGTGGCTTGTGATATTTGTCCTTGTGGCTTTAAGTGGACATGGTGTGTTTCTGAGATCTACTCAGGGATCAGCTTTGCTGACAAAATTACTCTTGGTTCCCAGTCAGGAGGGAACACTGGGTGTGCAGCTCTGTATCTGCTCTGGGCCCCATCTCTCCCTGAGTCTTCTGTGGCTGGAGCTAAGGCTCTGGCTTCACCACCCTTTTGTACTTATTTAACCTTTGCGAAATCTTCCTAAAGCTTGCCAAGGCAAGCTGAGTTAAAGCTCAATTAAAAGCTGTACATGCATTAAAGGTTTTGGCATATAATGACTTTTGACAGACAGAATCTCTGCAATTACTTTTCAAACAGGAAGAATCCTGAATCTTATTGAGTATCTTCTTTGAAAATGATAATTATAACAGTGTCACCTGCTGGGTAACTTGCAGCCATCAAGTTTATTAATTTCCATTACTTTTCCTGAAAGCTGGGTTCCTCTCTCAGCTCAGAGAGGCACATAATTTTGTATTTCATTACAAATTTATTATGCATCTTGAAATTATTTCTGAAGACCTTTCATAAAAATAGATATTTTTTGCATACAAAATATTTTTAATTGGTCTCAAAACACTGATAAACTCTAATGAACTGAAACTCACAAACAATAAATATGAACTTATTTTTTGCAGAGGACAGTTATATAAAGAGTAGTTTACTGATTTGACAAAAATTCCAAATTCAATTCTCAGTCCCATTTTTTACTCTTTAACCATTTTCCCCTGTTCTGATCACTGTCACTTCATGGGCTATGCACTTCTTTGATGATGTTTTAATTTTGATCGTTCTGAAATAGTGCATTACTAGCAGAAAGGAAGAGATGTAAGTACATTGTTTAATACTGCTCCGTTCCTAGGAAGTCAAAACCCTTAAAAATTGATATGTTTAAGAACAAAAGAGAACATAGAGGAAGAAGACATTTTAGAAAACCTCCTGGGACAACTGAAAGGTCATCGTCGTTGTCGTCACCACCATCATCATCATCATCATCATCATCATTATCATCATCATCATCATTTTGGATAGATAAGGCACTCTTGGTTCCTCATAATGTTCTGCAAGAAATAACCTTTTTACAGAATACACTGTTTCTCATAATTCTTCATTGACTCTGAAAAGTTCCCCAAAGCAGGATGAAGCATTACACCAGAAAAACTGTATGCACCTTATCTGATCTCCCTAAAAGGGCCTGACTTTGCAGTGCTGCCCTGTAAGGGGTACAAACATTCAGACTGTTTGGCAGAAGACTGTCTTCTCTTCTCAATTCAGTGTGGAGAACACGAGTTTTCACATTCATAAGAGATTTAAAGTTGATAAGGTATCAGTTAAATTGTGGTAACAGGTTTATACAGCACAGGGCCATTATATTTGTTCAGTTTATCAGCTTTCCTTCCCTCATGAATTGGAACAAATGACCCAAATTCTGCAGATGATGGTACTGTTTCATTTATTCAACAATAGAAAAGACCATGCTTCCATGTAATTTACATGCAATAAAGCTTTTTCACACAAGAAAAGTCAGTTTCTGGTCCAAATAGTGATTAACAGTGTATCTGAAAAGAAGAGGAAGAGCTTGATATGCACTTTCCAGATTTGCAGTGCCATCCATAAAATGCAGATGTCCCCTGTGGTAATTAGTTTGTACCCTGAAGCAAGAAGCTTGATTACTCTTACATAATTAAGTTAACTATGGCTACAAATGTAATTAATGACCTGAATATTTTCCAGTATTTGGGGGGGTGGAGGGAGGGGAAAAGCAGCATTGTAAACCAGTGATCTCCCCAGGCTGATTACAGTGTACACAGCAGAGAATCACAGGATAGAAGAATCATTTAGGTTGGAAAAGACCTTTAAGGTCAGGTCCCAGTGATTGACCTGCTAAGTCCACTTCAAAACTGTGTCCCAGTGCACCACATCCATGGATCTTTTGAATACCTCAAGGAATGGTGACACCATCTCTTCCCTGGGCAGCCTGGCTGACTGATTACCCTTTCCAGCTTCAAAACAAGCCCAGTGAATTGAGGAAAATTAGGTGTGAAGACACAAGGCTTTTCTTGGTTGCCTGTGCTACATCCAGTTCCTCAGCAGCTGGGGCAGGAAAATTTATATCATGATCATAATTACTTAGGTGGAGCTTAATTTTAAAACACCAGCTCGTAAAATCCCTATTATAGGAACTGTGAGTCATTTAATAGCATTAACTTCAGACATGTGAATACCGTGCTGCTTCTGAGGTCACTTATTGGTCAAAAAAAGTTTGCCAAAACTATTTCAATTATCTAACCCTGGCTATTGATCAGCTGCAGGACTCTTCTCTAAAAATATTTAGGTGATATACATTTACTAGTGGTAACTCCTTTTGATAAAATATCTTCATAGAAGGAAATAAAATCAAGTGGCCAAACTTTCCAAGTATTTATAAAAATAGGATCCAGTTAGGATTGTTCTATAATCACATGAGAAATTGTTTAATTTTGGAGTTATCTTTCAGATAGGAACAGAGTACTGGCTGTATTTGCAGCTGCTTGGTTCTGATTTTCTAACTTGATTTTAGCTTTCAAAGGAACCTAAAAACCCTGAGAGCATGCAAGCTGCCTGTTTTAGTTTAGCAAGGCTTCTTCTCATCAAAGTTTGATTTAATTCATTAGTCTTAAAACTGCAAACAAACATAATTGATGCAGTTAAAAATATTCCATTAAAAAAAAAATAAAAGAAAAAAAAGTCTTCCTTTGCCTTCAGGGAGTGAAGCTGAGTATCTGCCTCTTTGTAAAGAAAATCTTTGTTAATCTTTGATTTTAAATTACTGGAAAAAGCCCTCTGAGTCATCATCTTTAAGAGATCATTCTCCCTGAAATATCATAATACAACCAAAGTACACTCCACAAAGCAAGTGGAAGGTTAAATGACATTATTATTGATGACAGTTTACTTCAATGAGCAATTGTACAGCATGGAATTTAATGATTTTTTTACTTTTACAGAAATACCTCAATTAAATACCTTCAGATCTAGCAGAAATAATGTTGAATTTTAGTTTTGCCTATAGATTCAGTATTTAATAGTTTGTGCTTCACTACCCTGAAGTAATTTTTAAAAAAATAAAGATCAGAGCTTTATGGATATGGTTAAGTGCTTATCCTGGGCAAATTAAATTAAACCTCTGACACATGATGAAAAGCTTGTTTCACCTAATTGAGCATCTAATGAGTATGGATGAATTTAAGCTACTCACAGAAATTTTGCTTTTCAATGCTTTACTGATTAGCATCCATTCATAAGGAGAAAGAAACACATTGCATTTATGTACACGTAAGGTTTGAAAGAAAAGTTCTGATAAGATTCTGATCTCTTCATAAGGTTTCACTTCAAATTGAACTGTCCTGTATTGATAAGTGCAGTTATTACCAAAATGCACTGGTTCACTGGCTTTTGATTCATACAATTGCTTCTTCTTATTTCTGTGGGCTTTTCTGTGCAGTAGTGTGTACATTCACTAGGAAGCTGTGCTCTTCATAAGCTTTTACTCTGATCAAACTAGGATGTTCATTTTTTCCCCCTAGAATATTCACCTAGAAACTAGATATAGATTTTTTACCATTAAAATGTCAAGCAACCAGGGGAAAGGGTGGATAAAATTTTGGACTCTTTTGAGATTACTGAAAGCTTTATATGTTTGACCTTGCTCCATTTGATGGTATTCCTCTATGAATTCTTCATCTTACTGCATTGCAAAAGCCTGAGATGGGTGCTTTATTCTTTTTTTACTCATTATTACACGTGAATAAAGTTCTGGACCGACCTTGTCTTTTGGGTTAGGATAAAGGAAGAAATCCTTGTAAAGAAAAATGTCAAATATATTTATACTAGAAATCTTCTCATTTTTGTGGAAACCCACAGGCTTTTAGACAAAGGATTTTGAATGAAGAGCTTGTGTCCAAAGAAAGTTCATAGTCAGTTTTTCACACCACACAGCTGGGTCACAGTTCCATTACTAAGAGCTCATGTGGTTATCTACACTTGTTTCCTTCAATTCCACACTTTAAAAGCCCCCCAAAAAATCTCTTGTACAGCAAAAACCTGATTTGACCATGTCTTTTTGAAGTCTGCACCAGCTTTTTCCCTTCAAAACATTTTGTTCTGCCTTCCCCTTCTTTTTAAATCACTACTTCTTGTGATCCTACCTACATTCAGACCATAATCCCTTCTTGCATCTCCCTACTGCTTTTATTTGTTCAGGCTTTTCTCTACTATTTCCATTGTCTAAAACTAGGTGCTTTCATTTAATACCTTTATATCATTTATCCATTTATCCTATGCCAACACTGAATTTGAAGATGTAATTGATATACACGGAAGCATGCCCCTACAAGCCTTAATCTGCCTGATCCTGTTATATTTCCCTTCAGTGCAAACCTGTTGGTAAATTGAGTGACTTGCTCAAGATGTGAGTCTCTTCACCCTGAAATCTGAGTCTACTTCTCCCCTACACTGCTCCAAAATTGCCTGGTTTAGTGCTAGCACAGATATATTTCCTGAAGTGTGCCAGTTGTCTTAATTCTGGCAGCATAGATTCATTTATAGTGCATTTTAAACCCAGAGCAAAATGTGTCTTACTTCATTGGAATGGTTGTGTTCCTCACCCAGAGAATAATTTGTCTCTGTATCCTACTTCCATGATTCCAGACTATGATTTCTTTGGCTAAGATTTCCTCCATTTTCTATACACACTTTGGAAAGTGCATTATGTCATTTGCTGACAAAATAAGGTTTATTTGTATTCCCAGAAGAAATCAGATAATACACACTGCTCACTGATGTCCCATGTTTTTGGATTTCAAGGCATTTGGTAGCTGAAGACATAGGTGTGAACTTAACCACTTCACTACTGCTGGTCTTTGCTGTGATGAGCTCTGTTGTGCTCCACCTTCTCCCAGTTATTGGCATGAAAACTAGGGCATGGGAATACTTTCACATAGAAATGTAAAACAATAAATATAAATAAATTTATATTTGCTTTACTATAAAGGTTGATTTCCAATGCAGTGTGAATTCTGTGAGACTAAGATTATGTGCTTTTTTTATTTCCACTAAACAAGTTATCCAGTATTGTATTTGAACTTTTCTCCATTATATAACTCATATTCCCAAGGGCTCCAGCTCCTCCCAAGTGTTTTGCATACTTTCTGATATTTTAAATTATAATATTTACAGTAAATGACATACCATGGACTAGGAAGAATTTTCAGAGATGGAAATAGGCTTCCAATGAAGTAGTTTGGAACCACTTACAAACTGAGTGTTTTTGTACTGATTGATTTTAAGAATCCTTGTGAGCCTGTAAAGATGGAAAAACCAACAACAAGCCTTTTCCATTTTCTCTAGGGGAATAAATAGAGAAGGGTAAGAGTGCCTGTCTCCAAGACCCCTGCTGGAAATAATAGCTCAAGATATTTGTTCCATTTTGGGTAATGCTTGCTTCCTATATAGACTGAAAGCCTTATGTATTTAGAGAGTTCCTCTGCATTGAATATGCCTCATTTCTGTTGCTTGCCTCACACACAGACATATGGCCTGCAGTTTTCACACTGCAGAAAAGAGGATTGTGCTAATACTCCCTTTGGAGTCATCTGTAGATAACTGAAATTGTTCTTCCTGGTGTTGTACCTGACCACTTCCTCAAGTAACTTCTTCAGCTTCATTTATTTTGAGGCAAGGCTTTTGTTTAGTGTTCACAGTCCAGAGCAGCATTCTCAGATCACTGTGCTGAGCAGATAGACTAGGTACACTCCTTACAAGGCGTGTTACTCCAAGGGATATCTGCTGAAGAAAAAGTATTACCAATGGCAACAGCTGTACTCCCTGTTACTCCTAGGCTTTCTTCTCCTGGGGACATCTTTGTCCTTTGCACACTTTGCTTTATAGGATTAGCTGTGCAATACCCAGGCCTGTTTTGGCCATTATTATTAATAAGTACCACTTCTGGCAGCACACTCTTTTGTACATCCGTTTGCAGCTTAAAATAATTTAACAACCTATTTCCTTTCATGCTTTTATGGAGAACTTGACTGTGGTGTGTTACTGGGTATTCACAATTGTGTGCACTTTATACAAGCAAACTCTTGCGAAATGATGTCATTAAGTTTCTTGAAAAATTTTTATACAAGATGAGATTTGTCTTGGCTCCAGTATCTTCCTGAACAGTTGTGAGAGCTCTGTCTTCCTAAATTAGATTCATTTGCTTGAGATGGTTCAGATTTATTTATTTATTTATTTATTTAAATAATTTTTTCTGGTCTGGAGTGATGCCCACATTTTATATACTTCATTCTGGTCTGGGCTATTTCTGATGCGAGCCAAATTTCTTTGTCAAAATCAGACTAAGACTTTTGGGCTTTCCTTTCACTTCCTTTCCCCTCCCCCAATTCTTTTGTTCCACACCTAATCAAGGTCAGGT
>VZSE01011097.1:177494-197187 GCA_013398275.1 Promerops cafer | reverse complement strand
CACCTAATCAAGGTCAGGTCTTCTTTCTAGGTTATTGGTAATCTCTTAATTCTTAAAGTCACTGGCTTTTCAAAGTTTCATTATTTAAAAATACATCACGCCCAAAGTCTTTACTATTACATGAAGTTAAAAAATACTCCTTGAACAACTTCTTCAGCTAGCTTCCTGTTGGATTTAAGTGCTGTGTATCACAGTTAGCCATTTGGTAGTAATATGGTTAATTATCAAAATATTTTTTCATTCTTGCACATACAAAATGTGTAGTACAAACAAAGCAGTAGCACTTTTCCATCCTCCCTACCTCCATGAAGTTTATGGTTATTGAGCTCTTCGGTCTCTTGGTCTGGCTCCATTTCATGGCCCTGTGGGATTCAGCAGCTGCCCAGTGTTTCTAGCACTTCATCCTCTTTATGTCTGAAACCAGGATAACCATTTCTGCACTCAACCCACCCAGTTGTGGATGCAGCCACTCCCCTTGCTGCTGTAGAAGCTCTTTAGCTTTGAAGTGGGTAGTGAAGAGCAAGCTGCCATCCTCAGGCAGGGATATCAGCTGTGCTACACCTATCTCAGTGCTGTGCATTAAAAGGTTCAGAAATTTCCCAGGACTGTTCCCTGCTGGGTGCAGGACAGAAGGATCTCACCTGGGACATCAGCAACCCACATCAGTTCATTCATAAGGAGAAAATGTGTCCAACGTGCAGAGCATCATCTCTTTGGTCTCTTGAGCATTGGTTTAGGATACAAAAGAAAAACTAACAGCTTTTAAAAAACAACCACATTAAACCACCATGATTAAATCAAAATAAATACAAAGTTCCTGCTTCTTTCCAGACTGGAATCTGTTAGGTAGGAAAACAATTACATGTTATCTAGACTGCTGAATCAGCATAAAGATATATGCTTCCTCAAGAACTCCTTTTGACTCTATTTCTGTATTTCAAATACTTGTGGGAATAAGAAAGATATTTTTCTTCTTTAGAGTGAGTCATTTCATTAACAAAGATCCAGGGAATATTATCTCTTTTATAAGCTATGAGACAAGTTTTTCTGTAAATTCCAAATTATCACTTAAATGTCAAGTTAAAATCAGTGAAATTTGATTGAGTATACCACAGTATCTTTTTAAATTACACTTATTTTGAGGCTTAGAAAGCCACTGACTCACTCTCCTAGAGGAAATCCTTTACACAGGATAGAAAAAATTAGGTTCACATGTCCTTATCAGGCAGTAGATATGATTTTATAAAATGTCCATGAGAAGTACCTACATTTTTGTTTCAGCAAATTTCTCTGTAAGAGTCTATTTTTTTTTTGTTCAAGTACATTATTTAATGTAAAATATGTCTGCTTAAAAAGAAATTTTTTACCTTCTTTAACACAATATTGGTAAATTTTTTTAAAGTTAGGATTCTGATTTTAAAACCAGTTTCTATGAATTGGAGCAGAACATAAACTGCTTTTCTGTTCAAACCTTAGAAGAAATAGCTCTTAATAAAAAATGATCACTCTTTATGTAAGTTAAGTAACCAGCCTCCTACACATTCCTCCTACAAAATGTTCAGTTTAGATTTTTCCAATAACTTGCACTCTAATTTGAAGAATTCTATCTATGCACAGAAGAATCCCCCAGTTTTCAAGGCACTATTTTCAGCACAAGCTGCACAACTATCAGCCAAAGCTGAGAAGTTTCTGGCATGGTTTTGCTTGTAACTACATCTCTATGTGTTTATACATATGTGCACAGAAAGAGATACTTTTTTGTTTAGTATTTTACATAAAGCCATTCATTATTCCATGAATTTCAGACTGGGGCTCACAGTCCTTTATTAAATGATCGACAAATAATTTAATGATAACAAACGGAAACATTGATATAAAGGCTAATCTCTTTCCTTTCCCATTTGACTTCCATTTACAAGGTCTTCCCTTCTTCAAATTGTGTCCCTGAATTCATTGTTTAATGTATAACCAGTCTTGAACTTATTCTTCTCTTCCTGATGGGAAAATTAAAGTTAATTTTTGTGCTTATGTTGTACATTTATCAAATGGTGGTATTTTCAAAACCTGTATGGCACCTTCTCCTCAGAAGTGCACAGAAGTCAGTTTTATTTATAAGCATGCAGACTTCTACCCTGTTTCCTGTGAATAGAAAAACCCCAAACATCTCCATCAATACAAGATTTTTCCCTCCTAGCTGTAGGAATTACATTCCCATGTGCTGCATTAAAGTAGGTTAAAACATATCACTTAGGTTGGAAGGTCTGAGCTTCTGGCAAAATGGGATAGAAAACCATCAACCAAGGATTATTTTTCTGTAGAAGGCACACAGAAAGAACAGATGTAAAGGTCTGTGATCTGTTTATTTGCTACAGGAGTAACCAAGTAGCACAGTATCTGTGCCATGCAGTTACTTAAATGTGTCTGAACTTCACCTCCAGGCCTTTTGGGAATACATGACAAAATCATCTTTTGTTAGTGCCCTAGTTCAAGATCTACATTTTTCCAAGGGAATTTTGTTCTATAAAGCACAGGTGAGAAAGACAGAGTCATCCAGAATATAGTTGCAGCTTTTGTATTTGACTTTCACTGACTTTCAACAAATCTCTAGTAAAAGGTTTACCAAACACAGAAGTCATATTTAATATACTGGACCCATAAAGCAAAATGAAGGGATAAATGTGAAGGTACTCATATAAACAGTATCAAGTTCTTTTTATGAAATCAGGGGCTACAGATTCTCATCTACAGACAAATATAGATTGCTGACCATATGTAGAGCTATAACATAGCTAAGACAGTGACTAAGAAATACCATAAATTCAGATTATAGCACCAATTTTGAAAGGATTTTTTCCCCCAGACGTGCCCTATCCAGATCCCTCCAAGCCTACCAGGATCACTTCAGTCACTCATAGCATTTTTTTCATGCACCAGTGCCGTGGGTTTGTTTCACTGGATGAGGTGGAGAGGGAATCTGCCTCTCCCTCCTGTGCCAGCTTTTTTTGTGCCCCGAGGCATTGCACAGTTCATGTGTCAGCAGGAGGATGGAAGAGATTAAATTCTGTTCACTCAAGTTTACCCACAACATTATTCAAATGTTCTGAGCACTGGGCTTTTGATGTCCCAATGTTGACTATTTTGTGGCAAGTAGGTAATTTCATTAACCATAATGAACTATATTTTGTGAATTTCCTCTCATTTGAAGAATAGAGGAGTGCCTTTTTTTCTCTTCCTTCTTTTGCTTTACTAGTGAAGATTTTTAGCAATTACTAATGGGTTATATTCAGTTTATTTAAATCCCTTGATGTGCGTGCTCAAGCAGCATAGCAGTCTTGTGGCTTAACATACCAGAAAGGAGCTTTTCTCAACATTTGGGGACAGACAAATAAATATCAGTGTATAAACATCTATAATAGATGAAATTAAACAGCCTGAAAGTACACAATGTTAGTGAGCTCTGGGAATTAATATATGAACTTAAAAAAGATCGTTGAGGAACTGCCTGAAAGGGAGATGGCAAGGAGCTCTGACAAAAGAAGAGCTCGTGTTCTGGAGAAAGGCAACTAGGAAATTTTTCAAGTATTGGTTTGAGAACTGATGGTATTTAAATATTTTCATCCACGACCTCAGCAAACAGAGAAGGAGTATGCTGCTGCAATGTGCCAGTGCCATGTATTCCATGCTTTATCAGGTCATGGCTACATTCCAGCTAAAATATATAAAAGGCCATATGGATGTCTTTCCATTGCATGATAATCTGGTACTGCCAAAACAGCTTGGCTTTTGGCCCACTCTACCCCACTGCTCTTCCCAAGCATGTGGAAGGAGAGCAGGACACAAGCCTGGTGACTGTTTTGGGAAGGCTGAGTTATCCTGGGAAGCCTGCAGCCTCTCCTCTGTTATTAGCTTTTCCAAGGGGCTCTTGCTGTTCTCATCTTGACACGACCAAGTGTCTGCATCATGTGAATAAACTCAATTGCTTAATTTTTGCTGGTTCCATAGCACACACACCTGTTAAGGAATGGGGGTGTGCATGGATTCAGGACACGTGGGTTCAAAGAGCTTGGGATTCCTGATTTGTGACCTACAGGCTGGCTAGGGAAAGATGTTCTTGTCAAGGCAAAGACAAAGGAAGAAATCCTGTGTTTGTCTAAACTGCCTCTGTTGCCAAATAAGTTAAGCTACCTAGATCTTAAGGGGATCTCTGAGGACCCAAGAAAAAAATATTGCTATTTTTTTTCACATGATAGATTTCAAGTCTCCAAGTTTAAAATTATTAATAAAAGGAGAGGGAAAAAATAGTCATTCCTTCTTTCAGGCATTAAAAATAACGACTTTTTTCCCCCTGCATTTTTTAGTATTTCATTTTCTTTACACCAATGATTCAGAAGTATCTGGAGCAATATCTCTGCTCTGCAAACTATTGTTTGCACTTACTCCAGACTTTAGTGGACTGCTGGGTGGGGCTGACTGACATGATACACAGTGTGGTTACCCTACACCAGTTCTCTTCTGCTTACTTATAAATTTTTATCCATTTGTCTGAATTGCACCTATTTTCTTACAGCTACCATTGCAGTAGATTCTTGCCTGAGAATTATTCTTCATAATTCTGCATAAATGGATGCTATTGATAAGAATAGTCATACAGTGGTCTGAGGAAACAAATAAATTATTTACATCTTGTGTAAACAACTTTGCACAATAATTGATCAGATTGGACGAATTTGGATTGTATGTGGTATAACAAACAGTGACCAATATATTTTTAACAAGAGTACTAGTACAGGACCACTATTAAATTATCCTTACCCAATTTTACTCTCACGTCTTCCAAAACAATAGGGCTCAGGGATTCCCAAAACTGTGGGTTTGCTAAGGGTCTTGTTTTTAACAGTCACTAGATTCCTTTCTGAATTTGTCTGACATCTTTGTGAAGCTATGTCATCTTTTTTTTTGTTTGGCTTGGTTCTTTGGAGGTTTTTTTGTCTTTTTTTTTTTCTTTTTTTTTTTTGTTTTGTTTTGTTTCTCTGTTTGTTTTGGTTGATGAATCTCAGCTTTTCACTCTCCTCATATGGAATCCATTCTAATCTTCCCTGTTCCGTACCCATTATTTTTTGTAGTTCTACTATAATATTTGAAAGATGAAATAATTAGAACTATTGATGATATTCAGTACAGGGACATAATGTTGATTTGTGCAAATTCTCATGAATATTTTCTGGTATGTTTGGTATGGTTTGGGGTTTTTTTTCCTTATCTCTCCTTCTAAGAATATAGTCCAGTGCTGTGATTTTCTCTTATCTGCCACTGAGCACTGAATCTGACATTTTCAAAGACATGCACAATTTTTTTTCAGTAATAGCTACTTTATAGCCCATAATTTTATATGCATATATAGGATTCTATATTCTGAAATTAATTTCCCAGTCCATTTGTCTTGTCTCTTGTATATGTATTGCAATGCCTAAGCCTGAAAAGTATGATTGGTGCCAAAAGACTATAAACCCAAAAAAATTAAAGAAAAATCTTCAGTAGATGAACATGTCCAGAATTAGAGACATGTTTCTGAATAGAGGCATTTCCATGTCAATAGAGAAGATATGTTTGAGGGAATGTACTGAAGCATCAAGTCTGTGAAAATTGTTGAAATGTTAGTTGAAGTCTGGACAAAGTGTTACAGCAAATTCCAGAATTATTTCACAGAAGAGACTCTAGTCTCAAAGATACCCAAAGACTATGGAAATACCAACAGGATTTTAATCTTCATGCAGGCCTGAATCTGCTGAAAGCCAAGAACATTCAAATAAGAAGGATTTGATACTAGAGGAATACCACTAAATCAGAAAGATGAGGGAAAGGTGTTTTCCTATTCAAGAAAATCCAGAGAATTTCTTACACTAGAAGAGCTAGTTGAGAAGAAAATCTTTCAAACAAATCACAATCAGAAGAGATCAATTCCATCAAACTTTAATCTGCATACAAGGAAGTAAGTGAACCATCATAAAAACCATTATCTTTGCAGTCTCTCTGTTGGTCAGGTGATTCAAATATTGATATGAATTATGCAGGAAGCCTTCGGGAAAACTAATGAATGTTTCATATGATAAATAAGGTATTACCCTTTCTCTTCTTTCAGATCTTTTCCTAAGACTAATTGCTAGCTAGATGCTTAAAAAAACATTAGCAGATATGTTTTGCTAGGTTATAGATCAATCATACACAAGTGCTATTGCTTATTTATGACTAAAAGGATGAACTCAGAAATACCCAGTCATGAATCTAACAGAAATAGAACTGCTCTGTAATAATTTCTGAATATTATTAATTTGGTAATAGGGTCTTTTCTTTTTGAACATACAGGTCTTATCTAATGATAAATAGACACAGAGGTTGAAAGAAACAGGAGAAAAAGAAAAGGAGAAAGAAATCAAAATAACTTCTTCCCATCTCATTAGAAATAAACAGTTAAAGGAAAATCTTACGAAAAGACGAGGGTGATAAAATAGAAGAGAAAGACTACTGTAATTCTTTTAGTTTTCTAAAGGAGAAGTTAACTGCTGTTGGTAACTTTTCACAGAATCACAGAATCACAGAATCACAGAGAATCACGGAATCACAGAGAATCACAGAATCACAGAATCACAGAATCACTAGGCTGGAAGAGACTTCTAAGATCAGCGAGTCCAACCTGTGCCCTAACACCTCAAATAGACCATGGCACCAAGTGCCACCCCCAGTTTTTTTTAAATACATCCAGGGATGGTGACTCCACCACCTCCCCGGGCAGTCCATTCCAGTACTTTATCACCCTTTCTGTAAAAAACTTTTTCCTAATATCCAGCCTGTATTTCCCTTGGCACAGCTCGAGGCTGTGTCCTTCTGTTCCGTCAGTGCTGCCTGGAGAAAGAGACCAACGCCACCTGACCACAGCCACCTTTCAGGAAGCTGTAGATGTGATAAGGCCACCTCTGAGTCTCCTTTTCTCCAGGTTAAACACCCCCAGCTCCCTCAGCTGCTCCTCACAGGGCTTGTGCTCCAAGCCCCTCACCAGCCTCGTTGCCTCCTCTGGACGCGCTCAAGCGTCTCAATGTCCTTCCCAAACTGAGGGGCCAGAACTGGACACAGCACTCGAGGTGTGGCCTCACCAGGGCCGAGTACAGGGGAAGAATGACCTCCCTGCTCCTGCTGGCCACACTGTTCCTGATACAGGCCAGAATGCCTCTGGCCTTCTTGGCCACCAGAGCACACTGCTGGCTCATGTTCAGCTGGTTATTGACCGTACCCCCAGGTCCCTTTCTGTTTTATAACAGACTGGACAAATACATAGACACCACTTGGAGGATCTGAAGATGGCAAAACTACCAGGGAGTAGGAGTACAGATGTATATACAACAGTCTCTGTGCTTTGTTCTTACTGTTAAAATAAGCCAAAACTTGTATTTGTATCCATTTATATACATTTGTGCTGTGGGAACAATTGTACAGATACTGTTGAGCAGAGAGTTTTACACTCCCATCCTGGAGCAATCCAAGCCTCCTGCTCTTATTTTCAATGTATACAGAACTATAAATGAGTAGATTTCCCAATCACCTCCTCTCAGTCGAAGAACCTGGAGCTGGGACCCTGAGGAAGAAAGACAGAAAGGTAAGTTATGAATGTACATATTGTAAACCTCTCTAAAGAGACAGCAGCCATTCTTTTTCTTTTCTTGCTCTGAGTGAGCATCTCTGGAGGTATTCACATCAGGGAGAACCCCAAAATCTCCTAGGTAGAGCCCCCAAAAATTGATATTGTGGGATTTTTTGTGGCAAAAAGACAGGCACTTGTTGATGCTTTCTAGCATATCTCCAACAGCTTGATCTTATTGTTGATCTGATCTATTACAACAGGCTGTTGGCTAGTATAAAACTGTGGAGAAAAAAGAAAGAACTAGTAAGAAATAGCATTTAAAAATTAGGAAAACCTGAAGAAAGCAAAAAATGTATGGCGTCAATTGCCGTACTGATGATGATAGAGTGAGTTTCAAACAAATATCTAAGGAGAACTAAAGGATGCCACAGTGCAACATCACAATTTTTAATTATGCATTCTCTGGTGTAAAAAAAAGCAGACCAGACATACAGGCAGCTGATCCCAGGCCGATATGCAGCAGCTAACTTTTGGGTGTTAATCATGTCCCCAGCAAGTCAGGATCAACTGTGTTCAGCTCAGAGAAAGCCACTTGAAGAAGTCATCCACATTTGAGTGTATTAAAGAATAATTTTTCACCACAACTCAAGCAGACTATCAGATTTAACAACACAGGTAAGTGTTGGGCACTGGGCCCTTTTGGGTGGAACCCCTTTGGCACCAGAGATTAGCCACATTTTGTCACTTTCACCTATAGAAAAACCCTACTCACCCATCTAGTAGAAGGTAAATAAGACTCATTATCTATATCTTAATATACCATCACCAGATTCTGTCATTGTCTCAAGAACAATTCAAGAACCTGTAACACAAACATTGCAACTAAATTGGATGGTTGGTAAACAAGTGCAAATCTCAGCAATCCATGTCACACCAGCAAAAATTATAGTAAATATAGATGATAGCCAAGGGATACTTGGGCTGCTGAAGCAGAGAGTCTTGTTGTAAATATATACAAATATAATACATCTATAAAGTTATTTTAGCTTACATTCATTTTCTAACATATATTCTACTTATTCTATTTCACCACCACCATCATGCTGGCCAGCACAAATTGCCATAGAACACAGTTTTGAGTAATATATCAATATTGAATAAAAATACCTTCCTGAGAGCCATAAAACTGGCGGTTATTTCCAGCCTTGCTCATGTAATTTTTTGCATTTCGTTGTTTTCAAAAGCTGCAAGACAAAATGAAGTAGGGACATCCAAACATTATTTACATTTTTAAATTTTATGTATTTTGAAACTTCAATCCCAGGAAAATATTCATGAAACAAGTATCTCTTTTGCATATTCATCTAGATGTAGGAAAATTTGCAAATTTGGATCTCTGACCCAGCCATTTGAGCCAGAATGCCTCACACAATTGTGCTACATGTGAACATTTGTTTGTTATATTACCCCCTTTCCACTGCAACCCTAAAATAATCCTGTATATTCCCAGCTAAGGAACAGATGTGGTTTGTCATCTACAGCAGGCAATATTCTAACCTGAACTGACAAAAAATTAAAGCTCCATCCTCTAACAGATTAATATTAATACATATTATATACAAAGGCAGTAAGAAAAAAAATATCTCAAGGTTTGCAATAGATATCAATATACATCTGGTTCTACAAAACCAAAAGCCAGTCTTTTTTGGAAAGCAGGATATTCCAAGAAAGAGAGGAGTCAATTGAATCTGTAAAATCATCAGTGCTTTCCAAGTTCTGTATAGCTGCTTTCTGATACCAGACAGGCCAACAGAGGTGTTAGAACTTTGTATACTGGAATAGGGGTGCTATTTTATTGATGTGTAGAGAAGGAGCCCTAACATTCACAGTCAAAGAGCCTTTCTCCTAACACTGGAAACCAACTTCCTCTTAGTGTGGAATTTCTGTTATCTTGCTTAACTTAATGTAAATTAATAACTGTATAGGAATTTTTATTAGATAATTATTACTACTTGCATCAAAAATGAGTTTTTAATAAAATCTAAAAATATATTCTGCATGTAATGTATAACATAAAGATATTGTTTCTTGCTAAAAATATTCCTTTGGAAAACACTAAATCAGTTTTATAGTGTGATTTCCTTTGGTATTCATAAAGGAGATTAGCAGAATTGTACTACAAAGCACACAGAAAAGCAGAATGAATAGTGAGAATTAAGTTTGTGAGACAGCTAAACTGAATTGTAGTGTTCTACAGTTTACCTACCCCTACAGCCCTTAAAGTTAAGAGTGTCCACTTGTGAACCCCTGGAAACTCCATCAGGTATCTTGAGAGGAAATTAAACACCACATTTCTGTTCAAGACCAGTTCAGTCTTGTCAGTCTGCAGCTAGAGAATCCTAAAATCACAAGGGATTGTTTGAAACAGGTGAACACTTACAATTTATACTAACTACTGACTGATGCGAATATCAGCCTGAAGGAGCCCTCTGGAAAGTGACCTGAAGCTTCTCAGAGAAAACCCCAAACCACAGAGTGTACTCTCTTTTGGTTAGGGAAAAGCAGATATATTCTCCCTAGACCAGTTCCATAATGACCCAACCCCACAGTGTAACCTCCAGGAGAGCTGTCAGCACACGAGCTTTTACACAGCAGTGTAGGGTGCACCATCCTGAAAGGCTGGGATCTGTAAGAGACAACAAATCTAAAATTAGGAGAAGCCAAGAAAATCCTCATGCTAAATGTAGGCAACGGTCTCAGCCTCTCATTTCTTTGCAGGGCAGCATGTTCCATTCCACAGTTTGTAATGGATTACATCAGACTTAATTTTGGAGAGAAAAAATATAACTAGCCATGCCAGCATAACATTTTTCCAACACAGGAAATGACAGAATGGTTTGCAGGACGCTGCATGAATGTGCCAAATGCTCCCAACTTTCTTTGACCAGAACTGACTCATTATAATGTAGGTAATGCAAGTGGCTATTATCATAATGCACAGGACTTTCTGGCTTTATTATGTCAAGCTATAGGTTTTAGGTGTATTTTCCTTTCTAGGCAATCAGATAAAGCAATATAAAAATGATTTGGAAGCCAGATTCTTCTGTTTCTGTTGGAAGTGAACAGAAGGTTAATGGCATTGTTTTTACACTACACATCCTCTCTGTGAATCCCGTGTCTCATGGTGATAGCTGCAAGAACTGATTATTAAACTCTCAGTTTCTAGGATGATTTTTACCTAAACTAGGTGAAAATTATTTGCATAGGTGATTTAACTTGTAAAACTTTCTTATGAAAGTTTCAGCAACGGATAGTAAAAAGTTGGATAGTAGTGTTTGCTTGCTAGCAGAGTAATTGGTAACAGACAAGGTGAGGATGTGGTCCACAACTGCAAGAATTCCCATTATTTGCTGCTGAAAGGTCAGTAATGGTGTTACATGTACTGAATGCTGCTATTGAGAAGACTCAGAGATTTTTGCCAGTGAAATGTTACACCATTTGCAAAAAGGTAGAGGACTGAAACAAAAAACTCTTAAGACAGTGAAGAGGAGATGCTGACACTTTCCTAAACTCACAATTGTATTTACAGCCTTGGAGTAGACAGCATGGAAATAATTATGGACATGGGTTTTTTTCTGATGCAGTGATGATGCACTAGAAGATTGCTTGTGCAGATGAGCAGAAGTATTTAAATACTGAACAATGGAGAAAATTAGCTGCAATAGCAAATCTCTCTCTTGTCTGAAGTGACAAGACACTGAATTTAGAGCTTCAGGAATGTAAATGACATTTTATTTTGACCTGCTGGATTCACAGACAAACCTCGTCGCATCCAAAATTATGGTGAAAACTGCATCAAAATTCACACATCCTCTTCTGAACTGTATTAGTTTTCTTATAAAAGCAGAGCTATATAGTCAGACAAGCTTGGGCATGTGTAGGCCTTTGCTTAAAGAAATTTTGCATTCATAACTTTCCCTCAATTGTATTTGAAGGCATACTTACAATCACACGTGTTTTCTTATCTTGTTTGTTGTGAGTCTCCTATTAGCCTTATCTTATCTTTCTTCATGTAAGGAATTTGGAGCAAGCTGAGCATCAGGTTTGGAGACAGAAAGAAAACCCTTCCATGCACAAAAGAGGGACTAAAGCCATTGTCATGGCAACAGCAATCAGATGTGAATGCTCTGGTTGCCTGTATTCTAGTACATAGGTAAAGATAGTAATAGTTTAGACCAAAAGTGCAATATTCCTTGATTCCACTTTTAAATTATAGGTTAATTCATATAAATTTCAAGGAAAAAATATTTAAACTGATTTGTGCACTAATTATTCTAAAGATCTTACAATTTTCAAGAATGTGAAACAGTGCAGAGGTATTATATAAAAATCAATATTTTAAATTTATGAACAGTTGTCTCACAATATTTTATGTTGAGAAAATATTCTATTTTCCAGAGAGTCTGTCCTAAATAAAATTATTTCCTGAAATTCAAGATATAAACCAAAAATATATTCCCTTGCACCCTATAGTATGCAAACCCATAAATTGAAATAAGATCATTGCATTCACTAAATCGAAAAGGTGCATGATTTGCAACTGTGTTTTCTCCCTTTGTCATTTTAAAAGAGGATTGCACACATTTGAAAAGGCTTTGAGAAGAGCACAGATCCAGTGGTCTTGTACTATAATCAATATTTGCAGAGCACATAAATGTCATCCTCACTTGTACACTGTGCATCACCTGGGAAAGCATCGTGTGTGACAAAATGTATTGGAATTCTTGCACACAGACTACCTTCTAGAGTTGATCTTACAGCTCTTATTGGCACTAAATTGTTAGATCACAACCTCCCAAGATATATATTTTTGAATTTGTCTTTATATCCTGTTACATTTTTTAAAATTTAAATTATTTATTTTTAGATATCCTTTTGGCTCCAAGACTGCTGTGTAAAATCTGTTTGATCCCTTGATGTGAGATCATACTCCAGTGATAAAGCTGAGCCCCAAATGATTAATCTCCATATAAGCACCTTGCAAAGGGCTGTGCAGGGAGTGTTTCAGTGCACCTAGGAACAGAATTCTCTGAGTCACTCTGAAGACTTATTTGCTCTCCTTGAATGCAAAAAAAAAACCCAAAAGGAAAAGCATCCTATGGCTACTGTTTTCCTTTCCACACTGATCTGCATGGTTGCTACCACTGAGTATCCTCCCACGTGAAATTAATGAATGCTTTTAATATTTCTGCTTTTTTGACAAAGTCTGCCACAAACACATCCAAACATATCTTCTGTTTTATGCACTGGTCCCTTTTATCAGACAGAGACATGATCAAAGTCCCAGATCTAATTTTCAAAATTCCAGTGACTTCAAAATATTTATCTAAATATATTACTACATGGGTATATGACAGTATTAAGAAACTTATAATTTCAATCAAGATAAAACATTCAAACACCTGATGGAGACTAAACCAAGCTGCTTCTGCTTTTAGCTACCAATCTAAGCCATCATTCAAAGTAAAACCGAAGATTTTTTTTGTTGTTTTTTTTTTTTAAATCTCTTTTTTCTGTCTTTTCTGTTGAATTCACAGTTACAAACTTTTGGCTTTTAGTAGCATGGCCCTTATGTTAAAAAAATCTTTTATCAGGCTTAAATTGAAGACACTTAGATAAACTGCTGAGATCTACATTCAGTTTAGACACTGTTTTGTTACCTGGGCTAGAGCACTGAGGCTTTTTATCTCCCATTTTCAGATAGGACCTTTTATCAGTTGCCATTCTCAGAGTAAAACAAATCAAATAACCTTTTTCTGTAAAGGGCTTCTCCACGTGGTTTGCCAGAAGTCAGAGTCACATTTCTCTGCTCGCACTGGAGCCAATACCCGCTTGCGTTGGCGGGACCCGCACACTGTTCCAGCGACAGAAATCCACTTGTGCTTTCCAGGATCTCCAAACAAGAGTTTTGTAGGGCTGTCTGCTGCTGCCCAGCTATGAGAAATGTTGCAGTTTGCCAGCCAGGGTGGCAAAAAAAACCCCAACAAAACTGGCTGGTTTTAGGCAAGCAGATGTTGCAGACTGATCTCATCTTTATGTCTCGTGAAAGCCACCACGCCAATCACCACTGTCCCCTCCGTATTGGTAGAAGACTGAATCTTTCTTAAAATAGTATGAATTTTTAGATTCCAAATATCTCACCTTGCCAAGGAACTGTAGGTTCACATTTCTCCCTTGGTCTCTAATAGATGGGAAAATGTGTGTTTACTATAAGCTTTTCTTTATTCTTGTTAAGTTTTCAGTCCTCTGATATAATTCCAGCTCTCAGATATGTTGACACCAATGTACTTTGCTGTTTTCTCAGCAACCTAGTCTTGGCTAAATGCTCTCTTAGTCCCATTCTTTACACATTTCCCACTGCCAAATTTCCCTTTTCCCCAGTTTCATTCTGTCTTTACCTTGACTGAAGTTCCTAGAACTGTAGAATATCCAACAATTTAAAATAGTGGAATAATCTTAAAAGATTCCTCTTCCTGTGATGAGCAGTGGAACCATGCTCTGATCCTCATCCATTGTTTCTCTCCCCTGTCAAATACTTTACTTTTGACATTCAAGCATTCTCTGTGTGATCAGGAAGAATTTATCATCAATTTGAAAGTGAACAATATTTCTAGAATAGATACTTTCTTGTTGATTTTCCAATTCCATAAATCCACTTAATTGTCTCTTTTCTTTAAAAACATCAGCTATCTTTGAGTGCAAGGCATCCTGTAGCCTTTTACCATAGGTAGAAATTTAAATATTTATATTTCTTCTAATCATTGGAGCATAGACGTAGATCTCCCAGAGCAAAGCAATTCTCTTTCACAGGAAATGTGTTGCTGTTTTCCAAAGTAATTCAACAAAGACTGAATTCAAAATGAATACAGCAGAATTTCAGATTTGCTGATTAGCAAGGGTTTACTTGTCCATTAGATTGAACCAAAAAACTGCAGTAACTGCAGACTTTCTCCCACAGTAACAGTAGTACAGATGGTAGGGAAAATTAGTATAAACTTGATTCTCTCAATAAGTTCTTAAAGTTCTGTGCCCCTAAACCTGTGTCCAGTGTGAAAGAAAAAATAGGCAGAGGAGTATGTGAACAGCTACTGTAATTTTTCCAGCCTTGACCACTTGAATATACATTAGTGTTTCTTCTGGAAAACTGGCAAATCCATAAGCAGGTGATGTGTGAAGCAAAGTCCAACTAAACTCCTTTCATTTATGGCTGTCTGGGAAATTGTGTTCTAGGGCTGTCTGTATTTCACTTCTGTTTGAGTCCATGGAAATTTGTCTTTGTTGATTTCCTGGCTATAATTAATTAATTTTAAAAATATTATTCACATTTCTTCCTGTTTGATCATACTGACAACCTTGTGTTTTCACAGGTCAATAAATCTTCATTGATTCTTATTCAGACTGCAACATGTACCAAGATAACACCTTCCTGCAAACAAGCAAGAGCCTTCAAACATGGTTTGAAGCATCATTTCAGACTAGAGAAACCTCTTTGTTCTATCAAAGCTCTGTCATTACCACAAAATTGTTTTCCCTTTGCCCTTTGGATTAGCTTCGATTTACCAGTACCTACTTTTAAAGCCAAGTGTAGAACACAAAATTAAACCAAATACTGGTGCCATGTTACTATGCATCAATGCCAATTGTTAAAAATTCTTTTAATCTCAGTTTTCATCTTGATCCATTTGTAAGGCAGCATTAAATCAGTGATTGCTCTCACTTTTAGAGGAGCTGTAAACTCACACCCTGACCACCCACAGCTCCACACTTCCCATCACAACACAGCCAGCACCTTTTCAACCATGTTCCTTGGTGACCTGTATATCCAAAATGCAGCTTGTCACCACAGTCACAAGGCTTTGGGCACATAATGCTTCAGGCAGTGCCACTGTGAAAACACTGTGACTAGAAACCCCAACAAAACTTGTATTTTGATCACAGTTTGCAACAGAAAAATTGAACTGGAGTTCTAGAGACATTGTGCTGCCAAATTTTAAAAATCATGACAAGAGATGACACGGCGTTCTCGGAGTCTGGATGTGTGTTGGGGGTGGTGAGACGGGGGCTTGCTTGGTGTTTTTCATTTTTTAATTGAAACATGGAAAAATGACGAGGACTGCTGTAAGATTCCACACAGATTCTGACAAAGCCCTGTGGAATGAGATCTCAGTGCCTCTTCTTTTCTTTAGCTATTGATGCTTATTTAGATGATGCTTGTGTCACACTTACGCCTCTGCCAAACTCTTGCTAGCTCAGTGAAACACAGACTTTTTTTTTTCTTGGATTTAGAAGAATGCTCTTGAATCCTATCTTGGAAGATCTGTTCTTTTCTCCCCAGTTAAATGTATATCATCATCAAGGAATGCTCTTTAGCATCAAGGACAGAACATTTTTCCTTTTGCCTAGCACATACTTGATTCACTGTTTCATATATTAGATATTAAAACCAAAATATCCTACCATCTGGGTGAGAGTTACCAAAAATATTCAGAAAATGAACAGAGATCCATTTCTCATATGCATCTGCAGGAGCTTTAATAACTAAAACTTTCTGAACTGCAGGTTTTCCATTTCAGCTACACCTCACGTGTTCTCTCTGGAAAGCTACCAAGAGCTGCAAATCATGAGTTTTGCATAGAGTGTATCTTTAAAAATGAACTTCCACAAACTCAAATTGTAAGGTACCTTTCCCATTAGCAATTACACATTGATTAGCTATTTTAAAACCCAACGCAATGTAATTATTATCATCTTGACTTATCTTTCAAAGGCCCAATATTTGATTAATGAAAATTCCCAACTCATTTTGTGTATTTAAATACCAATTAGGCTAATAGATTGTGGATCCTTGTGTCAAAACCATTTGAGTAATTTTGCCTTACCATTACATTTGAGTTTTCACAGATCCTCTCCCGTGTCTACTAGCCAAGCCAGTAGATTTCACTTACTAAGATACAAGAAAAAGCAATGAGAACTGATTTGGCCACTGTCAAAACAAATTCCTTTTGCCATGCAAACCTTAATTTTTTACCTGGTTGAAGGACTTTCACTAACATGCTCCATTAAGAATGTTTGTAACAGCTGTATTCAATTTTTTGACACCATCTCTATCAGTCTGAATTGCTTCCATTAAACTTGTATTGTTTATTTTAGCTTGTAAAATAAAAACTGTCTCAAATCATTCAAAACAAAAGAGAACACAGATAATACATCTTTTCACTGTCAAAGGTATTAAAGTGTTTTGTGAAAAAAGGTCATCTTGTGTTTGCAAAGCATGTGTCTCTATACTACTGCAAGTGATTTCAGACAGCACAGCTTATTTAGGGTCTGTTTTGTCTTCATCAGGCATTTTAAACTGCAAGAAAGTTAATTATTCATTCTGAACATATGCAGGACTTCTGGAAGGTAGGCTACAGGATGACCAAAAGGTCCTGAAATGAAGAGTGTGAAGTATCATGAAACTGAGGAAGAGAAAAAGGGAGAATGGCACTGAAGCTCGTCCAAGTGGATTTTCATAAGCAGAGATGTGTATTTCTGAGGAGCAGGACAGTGATGCGAGGCATTTGCATGATCTGATGTGGACTTAAAACACGTAACTCTTGAAGAATCTATCACATCCCATGCTCTGGGGACAGTGCAGATAGCCCAGTTCCAGAATGCTCCTTCATGTGCAGTGGGCAGAGCTGGAGGGCCGTGTGGATGCTGGAGCCTGCAAATGCCCACACACCTTTAGCTGGCATGCCAAGAATGGAGAAAAGACAAAAGGAGTAAGTTAAGATGGAAATAAAAACAGACCAGCTGTCTGGGTGAGACTTTGCAGGTCATGCTCTCAAAGGAGCAAAGCCATGTGCTCTCCTGTGTGATGGATGTGTCTGATGCAAAGGGCAATGGCAGAGGTAAAACTGTGACCAAAGTCTCCAGCCTACTGCTACCCATAATATAAATTATTTTTGTAGACTGGGCATCCCATTCACAGGTACTGCATAGCAGGAACAATGTGTCATATCGAAAGCCTGAAACTCTGAAATGCATAATCAAATCTGTCCTTGCCTTTACAGTCCAAATGGTACAATTTTATAAAAATGATGGATACTTTTTAAAATTTAATTCTTTTCTTACCACACTTAGTGCTGTTAAATGATTTACCTAAAGGAAGCGTAGTAATGGAAATCATGCACTACTGATGCTCCACAGAAATTCTGGCATACAAAGATTAGGTGATGCAATATAGAGTTTAAATATCTATTATTTCATAAAATATGTATATTGAAAGACTGACAGGTCCACAATTTAATATTTTAATTTACAGAGAAATTGGAGACATTTTTTTGTCAGTAACTGAACTGTCTGAAAAATCCCAATACTCCTTCATTCACCTGAGCTTATTCTAGACAATATATTATTTTTATATGTTCCCTCTTTTAGAAGACAAAATTAATACCTTTGGCTGATTTTTGAAATTTGTTATAGAATGACAGAGTAGTTATCCTAAAATAACAAGGGTCAATTACTGAATCTGTTTTATATTTTATCACAGATATAGATAACCCTTCATGAGTCAAATAACCCACTAAATCTGAGCAATAGTGTCACTATCAGTAAAGATGTACAGAGAGATCTCACATGTTTTTTTAAAACACACAGCACAGGCATACATCAAATATAGTTAGTATAATTTCATATAGTAAAAGAATGCATTATTGATTACTGGAATTAATGGAATATGTTCTGTCCACATGGCCATGCTGGTATTAATTGATTCCAAAATAGGATGACCTTAAAATGGTGAAGGGCTACTTTCAATTAGACCCATACCCATTGTTGCCTGTTAGATGTTATACATTTTCAGGCTTCATCTTGAAACATCAGCTTTAAAATTATGGGGATTTACTCTGTGTGTATATGTTTACTTTTATATTTATAGTTAAGACTATCCAGACAAACATCAAACAACCTCAGGCACTGACTGAAATTTATACTCCATTGTCTTTGAAAATCATTATGCTCAAGCTCCACCACCACTTTGAAAACAAACCTGTAAAACATCTATGCCTGTTCAGTTTGCCCTGAACAATTACAAAACATTGTATCAGCATTATATAATTTTTTAAAAAGTGTTCAGTCTAATTATAGTTGGACTGTTATTTTGACTTGCTATGTTCTAATGGTGTGTTTGTTAATTTAGAACAGCTTCCATTTCGTTGCTCCCAAATGCTTCAAAGATAAACATTAATTCAAGTAAAAAAAAAAAAAAAAAAAAAATTCTAGGATTTTAAACCTTCTAATATTTTCTATGAGGTCAGTGCATGACTTCCTTTGGAAAAGAGCTGCCCATTTCCTTCCCACACTGTGCAATCTCACATGTTTACATCTCTGAAGTCAGCATCTATCCTCTTCAGCTGTGTGGCAGCTGTGAAATAGATTTTACCTTTGGTCTCACTACAGGTAACAGTCATTCCCAACAGATACTGACATAGGAACCTTTTCAAAGAAGTTATGTTTGTAGTTTCTCCCATTCAAAAAAAAAAAAAAAAATTAAAATTTGTTAAAGCCAAGGCATTAATGACACTGACCACATCTCACAATAACATTACCTTTTATTAGAGATCTTATTTTACATATCCCCATAAGATATAAAACCTTCCAAGAGAAAATATCAAAAACCTTCAGCTGAAATCAGTTTCAGACAATATGAGCAAGCAAACCAAAGAAAATTAAGATAAAGGAATGTAAAAAAACCCCAAACCATAAAATCAGAACAGGTACAACTTTTGTATGGAACATAATTACAAGGTTTTAAACCATTTTTTACACAGCATTGTATTTAAAATCATACTGACAAGGTAAAGATGCTTGCTTCTCTTAACCAATAGCTACAAACCCAGCAGCTATAACAACAGAAAAAAAACCCAAAATAATAAAATTGAATTAGATGGCCAATTCACAAAAAACCAGCATAAGAATTCATTAAGACTTGTGGGGAAAAAAAAAAAAAAAAAAAAA
>VZSE01011097.1:150706-177487 GCA_013398275.1 Promerops cafer | reverse complement strand
AAAAAAAAAAAAAAAAAAAAGCAAAGCAAAACAAAAATCCAACAAAAACTCAAACCAACGGAAACACAACCTCATTGACAGCAACATTCTGAACCAATTCACACAAAATTCTTTTTGAGACTTTGACTGAAGTTTTGATTTAGTTAAGGATTTCAGGAAAGGATCTTGAATTGAAAGCTGTCATTACACAAAAAAAAAAGCAAAATAAAGGAACAAGGATTACATCTGCTGGTTAAGGAAGATTCAGGCATCATGACTGTACAGCTGATGATAAAAGTAAAGAATTAATGCTATATGAAGAATCTTTCAAAGCAATTCCAAGAGGCAAAACACTTTAAAATTTTATTGCATCAAAATTTTCCTTTTCTGCCTAGCAAAACTGAAATAATATTTTTAATGTTTTCTTGCACAGAACACATAGAAATCTCTTAAACATTTTAATTCTGAAGAAGCAACAAAATAAGTGTTATGAGAAATTTCTACTGGCAAGGCTACTAAGCTTTGAGTTCCAACAAAAAACAGCATTTTCAAATACTCTTTCTACGAAAAGTTACAGTACATGTTTATTGCATGAAAACATCCATTTATTGGATCTATCTGATTCTTCCATTTGTGGTTAGTGGTTCCTATATTCTTGATGTAACTTGCACCAGATCCTACTAAAGTATTCCCTTTATTACAAAACACACAGTAGATTGAATTAAGTCAGAAAATCTACACAATCTCAACAGAGATCTGACCTATGACAATGCATAAAATCTAAGAAGGACTTTCATTTTCTTTTTAGATAGCCTGTAGCTACATGAAATAATTTGATAGACTGTGATATTTGATATAATTGTTCAACAACAATGATGAAATTAAATACAGGAGGCAATATTAGAGCTAGCACATCTTGTTACCAGTTATGATGACTTTTCATGCATTAGTATTGAGGATAAGAACAAGGTATGGAAAAGTAAAGCATAAGCAAGAGATAGAAGAACGAGCTAGGAAAATAAATGAAGATGATAAAATGGGATCATACTCAAGTGAATGTTTATATATATCAACTGTAAACAGCAGCTCTACTTAGGGAAATACTTTTCACACTTGGATGGCTTAAGTACTAAACATGAATTAATATGGGAAAAAGCAAAGTCTCCATTCTTCAGTAACATGAACACTGGCAATGTAAGTGAGGTTGCAAGTTTGTAAAATGTTTGTTTAAAATATAGGCACATGATTTGGAATTCACAGATCACCACAGTCTGTGACATGCAAGCACATGTTTTGATGGGTTTGCAAACTATATCTTGCTTACTATCAACTCTCTGCATCAAGTTGGAATTGTTTTCTTGAAAGCAGCTGAATTTAGCTTCTACAGTAATTCTTTTTTTGTTGGTGTTTCACGTCATGACATCATATTAATACATTCAAATAGTCAAAATGTTCAGAATAAGATAGCACAAACTTGGTGCAGGAGTACATAGATCAGTGTGGCCAGCATTGTCAAATAGGAGATACACAGCTTAGGTATTATATAAACTACCTTTTCCCCAAAAACATTAACATAGACACCAAAATTGTAACAAGACATATCAAAAATAAGGCACATTTATTTTGATATGGTAATCTTGAAATAGAAAACTCATTTCAGAGAACACTGGTATCTAAATGAGTTTTATAAAAAATCTTGTATTCATGATAATTATGGACATTTCTCATCATGGTAATGGAATAATTGCACATATCCCAGTGTGTCAAGTAACAAAATGGGAGTTTTATTAAACATTTCCACTGCAAAATTACTTCGTAGGTTCATTTTTTTCTATTTACATAACTCAGGTGAATGGTAGAAGTATTAAAATCTACCATCACTTATCACAAGTACTGCAGGCTTTCATTTTACCACAATTAATAATCCCCTTTGTGTTGAATAAATTGAAATTAATTGTGGAATAAATTGAGATTATTGTCATTTATAGAAATGATTGCAAATATTTGGACATTAGCTACTACACAGGAACATTTTATTCCATTTTATTTCCAAGCTGCATCACGACTTTCTACACTGAGTTATTCATACATAAATTCATCAAGAATCAGGAAAAGAAGGCTGTTTAAAATCCAATCCCCTATTTATGAAAATTAAAACACCAGAAACATCATTAATTAGCATTTAACCTGAGATTTAATCTGTTGAGAGGTTAACATCCATAGAAATTTCTTCATTTGTTGTACTAACTGGTAATGATCTTGCTATTTTATGGGGGAAAAAAAACCTGAACAAAAAAAAAGTTGCTTGCAACATGGCTTTTCATTGTGTTGGTCAAAAAAAAAATTATAGAATGCATCTTTTTCTCACAGTATTCAGAAGCTGGAGTAACATTAATGTGCCTCTCATTGCACATGAAACTCGGAGGAGATACAATTGCAGACTCTTCTTTATCTGAGTATTAAAGTAGTATTTCATCTCAGCCGAATCCGGAATGTATTTATCTCCATAGAACTCATATTTATTTCACTTATATTTCTGGCATCTGGAGATGGATGCATCAAAGATAAAGATGTGGGTGTAAGACTTTCCACTCTAAATTTGCTAAAGAGTTTATGCACCTTTATCTGGAGGGAAAAAAAAAAAAAAAAAAAAAAAAAAGAAACCCACAACATTACATTTAGAAAAAGCAGTAAACGTCTTAAAATTGTAAAGCTCCTTGCAGGAACCACAAATTCTCATGCCAAAGATTTTGAATATTTTTAAATAACATAGATTACTGTACAATAATTTAGATTTTTTTTAGACAGTATTCACTCACTACGTTTCAATGTAATTTAATTAGTATACTCAAAATGACTAGAAATATTTGGGTTTGAACTCTTCTTGTTTCTAAATAAAACAATATTTACTCTTCCACCCAAAAGAAAATCCCAAACCTATTTTAAAATTTTATTAAAAAATTCCTACAGATTAATAACTGTACCTTTCCCTGAGTAGTGGAACAGAGCAGACCAATGTCTCTGTTTGAAAATCTACAATCAAATCCCTTTCTGTGAAGAATCAGAGCAGCTTCATCAGATGGTTTGGTATCTACCTACAAACAAACACCAAAGAAGATTACTCACAAAGTATCAGTCAGGAAGACATTTTAGGACACCAAAAAAATTATCCTTATCATACAGCAGATAGAGACACATCTTAAAAAATGTTCAGCCTAGATTGAATTGTCATTTTTATTTAATTTTATAAAGCTAAACATAGTAGGAACTAAACGGCAGAGAGTTGAAACATATAATGTACTACAGAATATAAGTCATTGAATTTAAAAGTCACAGTTGCACATGTACTCATGACTCAGGACTGAAGTGCAGCTATCATGCCAGTATTAAATGGTTTCCCACAAAAATTATATGGCAAAACAGAAAACAAACTAGAAATCATATGTTAACTACAATACTCAGTTTCACATAGTCAATGGGATTTTGTTGCACAAACTTGCATGTAGCAAAACTGGTCTCTAGCTCAGATTGAGGTGTACAGAAAAATGTTCACAGAAATACACACATGAAGTCAATGTTGTGTTTATCCCTAACATATTTGGTGCTTTTGAGCCTCAGTAGACATTAAAGAATAAGCTGCTCCTCACTGGATTTGTGCTCCCGACCCTTCTCCAGCTCCAGTGCCCTCCCCTGGACACGTTCCAGCCACCCAATGTCCTTCTTGTGGCTGCACCCCTACACTCACTGTAGCCACTTATTTAATATGATGCATTACTTTATTTCTTTATTTATTGCTGTTTTACATTCCCCAGCTCTTATACTGGTGCTTTTTCACAAAAGCATCTGCCATGAGTAATATTCAATTCTGGTACCTCAGAATGTATCTGTTGCTTGGAGAAACCAATGCCAGCAAGCATTAGGCACTCTGTGATGCATTAGCTCCTGGAGGTGTACCAAACAAGAGGTCTTAATCTAACAGACCCTAATTTCTTTTTGTAAAGGAGATCATGGACCAGCTCCTTTGAAACCCAGCACGACAAAGATTCAAAGTACAACAAATTCATAGTATAAAGTACTCATTCATATAATAAAAAAAAGAATTATAAACTTTGTGGGTTTAGGTTCCCCACTTAAAACAGTAAAAATTTACTCAACAGTATTTGGAGTTGAAATTAGATACTTTTTAGTTAAACACTGTTAGAAACTTTGCATAGTTTACAAATCACGAATAAAACTCAGCTTGACAAGATTCTGTGAACAATAGCTTACGACCACCTAAAATCAACTTTTTAATTTATGAATAATGCCTACATTCAGCATATCAAAACAAATTTCCAGTATTTATTAACATTGATGGCTAAAGAAGTTCTTACCCTGTTCACTGGAACAGCAGTACCACTTTCTACATTAAGTAAGGTAATAGCTGTGATATTTTTCCCCTCCTACTATGAAACACCTGACTTCATTTCCATTGTCACTGATGTGACAGTGTTGCACTTAAAAGTAGATATTTTTATGCACACAAAATAATACTGTCTGCCTAAACATCAGATTAGTGAAACATTAAAATTCATACTGAAAAAGCCTGACTTCCTATGGGGTAAATTAATGTTAGAAATGACAAGCCAGTAATGGGTATCAACACTTCCTCTAATTCACTTAAATTATCTTCTAGTAATCTGCATAAAAAATGCATGCATGCATTTCAAATGATGGCATGAATATTTCATCTCCCAATTTTTTAGAATTAAATATTATCTTAATTAAGATTCAAAAGATTTAAAACAAAAAGGTAACAAACAATTAATGACACCCTGAGTAAAACTGTTTTGGTCAATATAAATATCTGTGATTTAGTACTCCACTTCTACCACGCACATAGCAACCCTGTGTAAAAAATAAAGCTGTTCTAACCCATTATCAAAGCAGGTGAAAGATTAAGTTGTCACAGCCTCCACATCTACTTTAACTTTCCTGCTCTTACATCATCTCTAAGTAAATTACATTAAATACATTTAAGGTTAATTAATGTCTGAGCAAGGATGAACTTAATTTACACCAAATACACCCTCTAAACATGACCATACTAACTGCATGAAAACCTGTAACAAACTCCTCAATTTTCAACAAATAACAACATTCTTAACCTTGTAAAACTTCACAGCGCTGTTATTCAACAAAAAATCCCTAAACACTGTGCTATTAAATCTCTAACTAGCTTTCTTAGAAGAGCTGCCAAAGTTTGATTTGATTTTGATCTCTGAGAATTAAAATGCGGCCTTATAAGCAAAGAAAAAAAATGTTAGGCTTTCTTATAGCCAGTATCCCAGGGCACTGCTGCTAAAATTTTGATGAGAAAGAAAAAACGTTTAAACTCTTTTTAAATTCAATTACTGTAAGCTAATAGACACACATGGAAAAGTTTAGGCAATATGGCAAATTTATGTATTTACGCTTAGTATAAAGGGACAAATCTACTGTTTTCTAGATTTTGAGTCCCAGTTTACTTACATCAGGTAAAATATGTGTCTTCTCAAAAGCTGGAGTTCTATTAGGAAAAAAAATCTTTAAATGTTGTAATCCTAATGGGTTGGACTCTTCCATGACAAGATGAGATCTTAAAACAATAAAATTATTCTTTCTGATCTCTACCTTATATATATATATGTTGTTTTTTTTTTTAATTTGATACCCTCTTATCTGAAATTGGAATGTATGACAGAAAATCAGCTTCAACAGTTTAAGCAATGGAGAGGTGCAAATCTCCAGGAAAAAAAATTCATTTTGTCAATTAGCCAGAATTATGCCACTTGTCATTCAAATCCTTGGAAGCGTGAGAAAGGGAGCAGAACACGAGGAGAGATTTACAGAATCATTTGCAAGGCACAGCACCATTTTTGCTGTGGGGAAGAGCATTCTGTATCTATAATGGCAGAGTTCCTATCCTGTGACTGCTGCAAGCTGTCACTCTGAAGTGGACGTATCAATGCTGCAAGCTCAAGAGCCGTCAATCAGTAATCAATGAAACACACAGCCGTGGACAGGGAGGAGATCACAGCCTCAAACAGCTGTGTCAGGTGGGACTGTGGGGCCTGAACAGCCCAGATAAAAACAGAGAATTCACTTAGAAGCAGTAACATTGAATTCCAAGAGCAGACACTGAGCAAGCCTGTCTTTTCACAGCTTTCATACCCAGATCGTACAAACAAGGGGATGGATTTACACCTCAAAAAGAGAGAGGGAAGATATTCATGGAGGTCTGCCCCTGGACTTGGTGTGTTGAAGTAAACCTGTCATGCTGAGCTGGTTGAAGTAAATGAAAATATACACAGTGAAGTATGAAATACTCACTTCACATGAAGATTTAATTTAGTATCAGGCTTCTTCCTAACTTTTCAAAGGCACAAGACACACAAAATCAAGAAATTCTCCACTTTGAAATTCAAAATAAGGATCAGTCACAGCTGAAGGAGCTTGCTAAAGACTGAACTACTTACAGAGAAAGCATGAGAAAGAAAACATTGTTTAAGTTTTAAAATACACATTAAGACAGAATGAAGATCAGATTAAACAGAATATAATCTCATGTTAATACAGACAAACTCAGCCATCATGGAGACTCTAGAGGAAAAGGGATAAATAGTTTGTATCTAAGTAAGGCAGAATTAAAAATGGATTTCACTGTGATAGCAGCACTGGTGAATAGCACTGCAATACAACATAAAGTTAACATAATCACATTTTAAAATGAGCTGAAAAACTGAAAAGAATTTATAGAACAGGAATAGGCCGGAATATATAATATAGAACAGGAATATATAGGCAGGAAAAGAATGCAAAGAGTTCCAGTCCTTCAGTTAATCAAAGGCAAAATTAAATTCTGGAGGTTACATATCTTTCTTTCCTTTGAAGGAGAAAAACACTGAATACAGAAGAGCCATTTTTTGTTTGAATTTTTTGTCAGTATTTTGTTTGTTGGTTTGGGTTTTAGGTGTTTTTTGGTGGTTTTTAGATGTTTGGGTTTTGTTGGTTTGGTTTAGTTTTGGTTTGCCTTCCAGAGAATGTCTTCACAGGAGCCAATCATTATGAGATGCTGTTAGGATAACTAAATTAGGTCTTGTAATTAAGCTTAAAAACATTTTAACAATAAAATTGGGGTTTAAAATTATATCTTTTATTAAAAACATACTCAGAACAAACTCTAAGGACCTTAAATTTAATTCGTCTAGTACAGAAAAGGCTGAGGTATGTGAATGGTTCTGTCTTAAACTTTGGGAACTTATTGAAATGTACCCCATTCAGAGACAGAATTCTGCACTATGCATACTAATATGTTGTGAAAAAAACCAATCCCTTCATGTCTTGCTACTCAAACAGACACAAGTGTCCAGTTCTTGCAGAATTAACAAGAGCTCGTAATCACGCTGCAGTTTATCGTATCACATAAACCCACCCACAAAGTACTCTACAAAAATAAATTATTCTACTATATTAGTAAGCCATACCCTATGTTTGCTCACAAAAACCAGGGGTTTGACCTTACCTTTGCTTGGATTGTCCTCAGGTTGACTATATGCATGTCACAAGGCATGGATGACATCAGTGGAGAAAAAGTACTTATCAGCTCTGGGACTCCTGACTCTGCGTTTGTTGTCATTGGAATTACAGGATGATTTAAGAAAAGAGAAGTCATGTGGCTAAGAAGTGATGGAAAACTGACAGGTGCCTTCTCTTCATTCTGCAAAATACAAAAGAATGATCCAAGTTAAGATACTATCATGTCTGAATTTTGAAACCCACTTACTTAATACATGATTCCAATAATTACATAGAAAATTTTAATGTCTAGACTGCCCCTTAAATTACTTTTAGAAAATTTTGATTATCCACTAATTTTATTCTATTAATAGGCATACTTCCTGGTTTTGTAAACAATAATCTTTCAAAATTATGATGACACCTAATTTTACAACATTCCTTGTGTTTCTGTGTTAGTCCCCGATGTTTGAGCAATACAGTTTGGAGAAAGAAATTAGTTACTACTTTGGCAAGTTGCTCCTACTTATTCAGTATCTCTTTGTATATGGAGAGGTAGACAGCCTTTTGCAGGCCTCCTTTTTCACATTATTTTCTGACCTGTATTTCTTGCTTTCTCCAACTTGTATCCCAAACTCCTCTTTTTATTTTAAACCTGTTTCTCTCAAACAATTCACTGGAAGAAATGGCAGCTAGCATTGCAAAAGATTTCTTCCAGAAATTTTATTTCAATGTCATGCCAGTAGGAACCAAAGGTATTCTATCCCAGTATTTTACGAATTTTGTACTTTCCAAAGTTTCATATTTGCAGTGTTTTTACTTGGCTGCAGAGGCTGCCTTACAAACCTGAGATGACCAAACCTTACATATTCACAGCAACCAGTTAAAGCTCCAGAGAAGCCAAGGAAAGAAAACAAAACAACTTTAAAAAGACAATTTCTATTTCATAATGTCAGTGAAGATAAGAGTAGAAATGGAAGTGAAAACTTCTTTTGCTCTTATTTCTCCCTTGCATACGTAATCAGATAAATCCCTGCTTGTTGGTGATATTTAGCTAAAACTTTGCAGAAAGTTTACTGAAAATATAGTATCTTAAGCACTGAAACATAAAATTTGCATTTTATGATAGGCTGGAAACACAGAAATAAAAAACAAATGGGAGACACTTAAAGCAAAGGGGAAGATTATTTTTCAGCTTATAACAGAAAACCATAACAGTAATTTGTGTCTTGGGGTGTGTATGCACGTATGCATGTTTATTTATATCTCTGCAGTAGTGTGAAATACAGCTGACAGTGAAGAAATTGAACATATTCTGGATCAATGCAAGATGGTAATTTCTGTTTTATTCTTGGTGCTTTCCTTAGTAATAAGTAACACTCTGGCTCTTTGGTATCTACTAAGCATTGAGGCTTAGTATTTTTAACAATCTGTTATGACCCCCAAATGATAACAGTGGATCGTTGTAGAGGATTGCTCCTCCATGTGTCTCATTGCATTTATTTATATTGAACTCCATCTGCCACTTTATGGCAGCTTTAATCAGTATTGAGTCTTCTAATTCCTCAGTTTAGCCTTGAGGGTTTTTTTTTCATTACCTTGAAAAGTTCAGTATCACTGGTAGACTTCATTGCCATGATTTTCTTCTATTCTAATCACAGTATGAGCAAGCTTGTTCTATGTACAGCTTAATATAAAAGTATTCCATTCCAGTGCCTGGATACATGCTCTATACACAGGGAAAATGTGCAGATCCATGTTCTTTCAAAGAGTTCATTTTTTCACCCCAAAAGGAACACTGCTCACTCTGTTGTCATACAAGTGCTACAGTCAGTCAAAACATTTAATTGCCATTGATTTTCTTATCTTTCACCTGTTTTTTTTCCCCCTGTAAAGTAAGTTGATTGCTTGCATCTGAGAAGTTAAAATGAGGTCTTCTAAAATATCTCATAAATCAGACATGAATCAGAAAAATAATCTATTCATCCTTTTATACTATTTAAAACAAATTATTGCAGATAAGCACAGCCTTGAAGGACTGGAAAATACTAGATCCAGAACTGATTCAACTTGGCTCATTTTTGCTCCCACAGTGTCTAAACGTGATTTAGACAGGAACATTATCCCTATTCACTATCCACTTTGGAATTAAGACTTAAGTGGAGATTTTATATTGACTCTTGTATTCCCACATCTGGAAAGACAGTTCTGGATGACTGCACCAGCAGAAAAAGTGCAGTCATTCACTGAATGTGTGTAACAGCAGTGGGAATGGAGCACAAAGAAGGTGTCAGAAGCTGCCAGGAGAACAAGGAAAAAAAGGGTTTTTTGCAAACATAGTGAAGACCATGCTTTCACAGAAGACTGAGAAGGGACTCTTCAAACCACACTCTCCCCATGGTACATCACAATCATGCAAGTGTTGGAGTATGTCTTTCCATTTAAGTCTAGTGATCCAGAATTTAAACAGGATTGTCTGGAAAGAGAGATGAGAAGGGTTTGCACACACAAACAATGTAATGGGAAGAATATTTACTCTAGGCACACCTTCACCATGGGGATGGCTTTCAGCAGTGCCCAGCTGATGCTGCATCAGAAGATGTAGTCCCACAGTCACCATCTAATTAAAGTACTGCTCTCTCAAAAGTGACATCATTTCCTCAATTTCCATGACAGCATTTATCACTCAAAGTGTGAATGGAGCTCCTCTGGCTGCCTTACAAGCATTAAGTACTGGCAAGAACCTGATGAATGCCAGATCATGATGTGCTGGCTTAATGAGCTCAAATCAAAGCAAATACTGCCTTTTTAACCATCTTACAGTACATCCACATACAGTTATCCAGTTGGAAACTATGTTGAAACACAACCCCTTGAATGACTGTGCAATAGACATAAATGGATCCTCATTTAGGATCTTCCCTTGTCATCAAAAGTAAGGTGAATAATTCTAAATTTTCAGTTTTGAGGAGACACAAACCATAATGCAATATAATATTAGATCACAATTTGCAACAAGTTTTAAGAACAGTCTCATTTATAAAAAGTGTCTTTAAATCAGAAATGAGCTATTTTATAGGTAATCAGAAATAACTGAAAGGCTTGGGTTGGAAAGGAACTTAAAGGTCAACTTCTTCCAACCCCTCTGCCACAGGCAGGGATGCCACCTACCACATCAGGTTACACAGGGACCCATCCAACCTGGCCTTGAACACTTCCAGGTATGGGTGAGGAACAAGAATCTGATTTTTATGCTCAATATGCCTCAACATACGTTATACATGAGGTGAAAAAATACTATAGGGGCTGTACACGTGCTGGCAGCCCTGTCCCTGGGGAAGCTTCACCTGGCAGCTGATCAGAGGAGACAAACCCTCCACGACCGGGCTGTGAGCCACCCCCCACTTGCCGGTGGGGCAGATGCCTGTAAGCCTGGGAGAAAATGCCTGGGAAATCGGGCTGTGGGAGAGACTTCAGCACACAGAAGCAGGTGACTGCCACACAGGGGGAGCCACTTTGCTTCGGCCTTCCTGGGGGCTCAGCTCAGAGGGTCAGCTTGACCTCCTCCCCCCTCCCTTGCCTTCTCCCCACCGTGGTCCGGCTTCCCTGCCCGCTGCTCCCCGGCACGGCGACCGCCGCCGCCGCTCCGCTTCCCGCGCAACGGGTCCCTCTGCCTCCAGGACTCAGAGGGGGTTTTGGCAAGAGTTTAAATTAAGTAACCAAGGTCCTTAATTAGAGGGGAAAAATGCTAATTAGACTCTTCAGAAATCACTTAGTAATTGAACAGAAGAAATCAATGGAAAATTCTGTAGAGAAGAAAGTAAAGCTGAAGGAGTTGATAATTGGGCACCAATTTAGCTAATGGAGAACCAATGAACTTTTCAGCACAGACAACTAATCTAAAATTTCCCACATAAAACTAAGGAAAGGAAACTGAGGCAGACAATTTATCAAATCACATTATCTTGACTATTTTCTCCTCCTCTAGACTCTTCTCTGCAAAGACAAAGTCACTGAAACACCTTAATCACAACACTAAACCTCCACTGGCACCCACACTACCTAGTCTAACATGCTGAAATGCAGATGCTGACTCAATGTGTAAGAACAACCAAATAAAATCTGGAAACAGGTAGAATTCTGGGCCTGCTAAATCAAGGGATGCAGACTAAAATAGTCTGATACCAAACCACTTGGATTATTGCTGGAAAGAAAAAGTCTCTTATTCTCTTTCATGTTGTGTCAGGAAATAATTATTATCAACTTTCTCTCTGACAGGTTCAGAAAACCAACGGGCAGCACTCTTCAAAGGAGAATGTTTCTGGACTGAAAAATCTAATCTGTGGAGCAAAAACACTTTTCAGAACATCTTTATTACCAAAGCATGTGGAGACATTATTTGTAAATATCTTAACCATAAACTAGCAACTGACAGCAACTGAGAATGTGAGTCAAAGAATTCCAAAGACAAATGTGGGGAAAAAAAAAAATTTCTTTCTGTACAATTCAAAGACTGACAATCCATCAGTATGTTTGATGCTGCTCCTATATGAGAAATTGATTCTGTAATATGGTGCTAGGCTGCTCATAGGTGAGAAACAAACAGCAGACAACATCACTGAAGATGTGAATAACAGGTTTACAACACGTGACAAAAATAAGTGACAGGTAAGGGCGGATGCCTAAGCTTTAAAATTACATACATTTTTCACCAAATGCAAACAGGTTGAATCCTTAACTACAGTGGCTCCCCATTTGTGAAGGCAGAGTCTCTAAGCAGGAAGAGAGTGAGAAAAATGCACAGTGTTCTATACACACACTGGCCTAAGGCTCACAACTTAGAAGGGAAATTCAGGTTATGTTTCAGAGTGACACTAATCTAGTTCATTAAATTGACATCAAATAGTAAATTACTTCAACTTAGTTACAGGCTTTGCATGCAAGACTGCCTGGCTGTTATCTCACCAAGTGAAAATCAGATGCTCTTGCTTTAAATTCATTCACAGTTGCACACTGTAACATAAAAAGAATAATCAAAGTCTGACAAGTTCTGAAAGTCCTCCAGATGCGGATGATTCATTCCCTTTCCTCTGAGGGTGATACCTGAAGCTAGATTTTTGCATGCCTGTAACAACTCCTAGTGATTTTCAGAAGGAAAGAAGAAAGATAATGGGTCTTACACTTCTAATACAACAAATAGCAATTTATGACCGATATAAATTGGTTTGATTCTTCTGAGATGAATAATTCCTTTTCAATGTCCAAGAGTGCAAGGTTAATGTAGACATCTGTCAAAGAAAACAGTGATCAAGACTTCAAGCAGCTTTGAAAATGGCTGGTGTTTGCAGAGGGAATTTTGTATGGAAATCAAATAAGGCGGTAGGAAGATCATCTCTGTGCTGTGGGATTCAGAACATCTAACATCTCAAAGTGCAAAAAATCTTCAGTAGAACAATCTTCAGGTAATCTCTGTAAAAAATCCAAGCTTAGACTTTTAGGAAAGCCTGGGTAAGTTGCAACCAGAAATAACAGTCACAAATGTGAGTATTGAATGGGCAGATATCCTGAAATCTTAAAAAGACTGTAAATAAGGATACTTATGCCAGATTATTTTCTGCCATACCAGAGAATCTGGCTTTCCTGAAATGCTGGGGGGCAAAAATATAGATAAATATAAGTACAAGAATTTTTTGTACATATACTTTTGTCTACACTTAAAAATCCATCAATTATGTTACATTTTTCACATCAAAGCATATTTTTTTTTTGCAGTAGGTTTCAAGTCCTTTAATGGAACCATGGTCTGGAGTGCTTAGTGTCTTTTAATAGCTATTGATGTGACCAGCAAAAGACTACTCATGAGAGCAGAATAAATCTGACTTAATCTCTTTACCTCAGGGAATGGAAAATTCTTTATCAATTCACTTGGTCATTTTTAATGAAAGTGCATTGGAAATGCATGTCTGCCACACTAGCTGAAAGGGATTCCTGGAGGCTGATTATAGAAGAAATGAAAATTCTGAGGCACTATAAAATATCCACAAGACTGGGTGTTGGCTCAGTGACTCTAAAATCACCACGTATTTTCTGATGCTTAGTTGTCACTAAAACTGCAGATGAGAAACCTGGGACTGTTGCAGGTAACCAAATCCAGTGAACTGTGCATCCAGAGGAGGAATTTTCCCCAGTCTGCTAGAGCCAAATTTGGTAGTCTCCAACAAGAGGCGACTCCTGTCATTCCAGGCTGACAGATAGGAGCCTGCTGTGGCTCTGCTCCTCCACGACCATGCAGGAGAAAGGCAGAGCATTATTCCTGTTAGGCATGTGTGGAAGCACATGGCCATCCCTACAGGTGAGCAGAGACAGCACCTTTGCCAGAGCACTTGGGTAACAGAAGTAGAACAGACACTCCAAGACAAGACGAGGTCTGGAGTTCAAGACCTTGATGTTCTTGATCCACAAGAACACTCAACAGCCACTGACACCTCAGTGGGGACTTCAGGCCCTTCTGATATCCAGGTCTGGACCTTAGGCTTCCTAAGGATTCAGACTTCACTTTCTTCCAGGAGCTGGCCTGTGACCTGTCAGCTTGCAGTTTGCTGCTTACAGGCACACACAGAAAATACAGGTCCTGCCAGCAACTGGAAGCCAGTGGTGTATCTCTCTCCAATAGCTGTCACACACATTACACACACCTCTTATCCTGCATGGTTCCTAGTCTTACCTGAAGCTGGCTAATGGTTCACACAGATTTGGGAAAGGCTGGGTTGCAGAAAAATCAGATTTAATAATACAGAATGGGCTGTGGTGGTCAAGCACTGGACTTCATCAGAGCCTTTTATGCCCCTTTTACCCCTACTTTTCCCACTTGTTACTCCTCAATCCTTCTTCTTCCCCTTCTGTGTCAGTTCTACTGAACATCCTATAGCTAGCCTCTTGTTCTACACAAAAAAATAATAAAATAAAATTAAATTAAATTAAAAATCCAGAATTTTCTTCTCAGTCTAAGGCAATTTCTGCTGATCCATCTTGCTGGGCTTTACACCAGGAACAATCTAATTTTGTCCCTTTCATGGTCTCAGGAGCAGCGAGTGCTCCACTGCTCCACCTATCACTGTTCCTTTGGTGACTGCATTTAGCACAGTTAATGTTCAATCAGGTGCCATAACAGAAATCGTGTTCTATAAAGAGATCATTTGGAGAACATTGGCTTGCTGGTCTATGAAAGAGTGCAGATGGTAAAGAAAGTCACCATCATCAACAGCACATCACCACAATTACTAAGGCTGAGAAATACACAGCCATCAATAGAGCTGGATGAAAGCGATCAGAAAAGCAGATAGACAGCATGAGGTTTCCTTGGCAATAAAAGTATTTTATACTTCAGTTATAGCCTTTCCTGCCAATTTTATTTCTTCTCTTCTAATTCTTAGACTGTTTATATTATTTAATAATGGCACAGGAGGAGGGACTTAATGAGTAAATAAATACCCAGTTCTAGGCTTGTGGAAGAGACCTGGTGCTAGATTTTCCCAGAAGACTGGCAAGAGCTTATCCTGTTCCCAAAGATGGTAGAAAACAGTGATCAGAAATTTTCTGGAGTTCAGTTTTGGTTGAGGAAGTAGTAACTAAACTGATGCTAAGGACAGAATGTACACAGTGATATCTGCTAATGTCCAGGCATTGGAACTCTGCTCCTCATGCAAAGTTCTTGCTACTGGTGGAAACTTGTATGTGCAAGGAGATTATTCCCAGACAGTAATTTTATTTGAGAATACAAGTAGAAGAAGCTGGACTTGTACAGTTTCTCCCTGCTTTAGGAAGGATTCTGCCCTACAATCAGATCTTGCAGCAGGAATTAACCCTTCCTAGAAGTGGTGATACAGAAAGGTTTAAATTTCAGACCTCAAACTGCACCAGCTCAGATAAGCTCACAAGAGACAATAAAGAGGCTTACCCTCATCCTTTGATTAATTATATGAGCTAAAAGTGGAGAGACCAAGGTTTTATACTGTGCATAATACTGAGACAAAATTCTTTCTAACCAGAGCCAGCAGACAGGTACATGCAAATGAAGACAGATAAAACCAAACCAAGGAAAGTAATTCACTGTTGAGACACATGTAATTACATGGAAAAGAACACAGAAGAGACATAGCTGTGTGTCCAGAACCCAGAGGAAGGCAGTCCTCTGTACTGCTTACTCAAGCCAGGAGTCAGCTACAAGTGGCTGCTGCCCTGTTCCAGGATGGGAATGTTCCATAACAGGAACATAGGAATGGAGCTTGTTGACAAAGCAGGCTTTATTTAAAAGCTTTCTGCAACACATCTTTGTCACTGTACAATGAAAAAAAAATCTGAAGGAAATTAAGCTGTAAGGTGTCCTGACATAAAAGCAATGACAGTGCTTGCCTGAAAACAGATGGTATCTGTAGATAAATAAGAGATGGAAACATTATTCTTGATTAGCAAACACAAAGTTCCTGCGTAAGAAATACAGTATAAACTCTACAGCAGTAGAAGAAATAATGAATTAAAAGTAGTGTTTTAAGCAAAACTGGAAAGTAACTTGTACCTGAATATCTCTTCAAATGAAATACAAAATTAGTGTTAACCCCTTACTAAATATATTTGGTAAGGCTCTAAAGAAGATGCATTGTATTTTGTATGAAAACAAAGAGGGAAATGTCTTTCTTTTTCCTTCTGTGGCCACCCTAAACCCCCAAAACCCTAACAAACACCCCAAACCCTAACAATTTTTTATATATTTGATGCGTTCACTGCAGCAGTTACGATTAAAAATTATATTAGAGTATCTGAGCCATACATGGGTTTGGAAAAGCTTCTAAATGGTAATAATTAAGCCAATGTCAAGTTTATGCTTTTTTGAAACATCAAGTTAATTATGTTTGTTAAGGTATGGTTACATGTAGCATAGCAATGCACAGTATAATATATAGCTACAGTGAGAAACATGCACATGCATTATAAATAAGCATTATAAATAAGCACATAAGGAGCAAATGCAACACAATAATCAGACAAAAATGGCTGTATCACCAATCACAAATTTTCAGAGAAAGTGGGTATTACAGAGATTTAGTAAGAAAAAAGAATAGCTGTATGTGGTGGAAGAAACGGAGTTTGATTATCTCCAACATATTTGTGATTTTATTAACTGCATCATTGTTCCTCTAAACAACCTAGCCCAAAAGTAACAGCCACTGGAGGCATTGAATCCTGGCTCTCTGCTCGAGCCCAGTCAAAAATCCAGTTATATAAGTTAACTAAGTCAAGACAAGGTATGAAATAGGAATCTGAAGCCACATCTTTGATGAAATAATATATCACCACTTCCTGTAAATCCTATCTTTCACTCTTATACTGGTATAACATGCTGGGATTCAGAAAATGAAAGGGTATTAATGTTTATTTTTCTAAAATTTACAATAATATAAAGTAGTCTGTATTTTTGAAAAGACAGAAACATTTACTGTTTTGATAAGTATTAATAAACTATATTCTGTTTCATTCTCAGCTAAATATTAATCCCTTCAATTTAAAAATGACATTAATTCAGTTCTTGGTTAAAAATCTGAAGAAAAAGAAGAAAATCTTAGAAGATGATTCAGACATATTCAAGCTAAAAAATGCTTGCAAGGAGAAAATGAACATATAAGAAGGATTAGTTACATCTAGTAGAAGAAAAAGATACAGAAATACAGTAAAAAAATCTGAAGCCTGAGGAACATAGTTATCAATAAATGAGGTGAGTAAAACAAAGTGAAATGTGATTTGTCCAGTTCTTAGGACAAACACAGCTCACTTAACAAACAATACTGTCATTGTGAATAAACCTTTTGTATCCATCTTAGGGAAAAAAAAAAACCCAACAACAAACAGAAAATATAAACACAAACACCTCCTCCTCAAGTCTCTTCCCTCCCCATAAATACCAAAAAAGCTTCAGCAAAATACATCAGCCTGAAGTCTTTTGCAGAGACAATATCTGAGTGAGTATTTATGACTGATTAGATGAGCTAGAATTCAAGAACCAAAACCCAGATAGTGTTAGGATTAAGAACCTTTTAGAATACAGACCACGTATACCAACATCTATAAAGAATTATTAATTATCTATCCACCCACTGCACCTGTGAGTCTTGCACTTCAGGACATTCATGTGGTTTGACCCTGCCATTAAAATTTACTATTCAGTGTGGGGTTGGGGTAGGACAAAAGTATTTTAGAGTTATAAATAAAAAGAAACTTTTGGTAGATACTGGGATAACAAAAGCTCTCCACAGTAATTTCACCAGTGATGCACAATTATTTTGATTAACTTTAAAGAACTGCGTGTGTTACACTTCACATACTCTCCTTTTATGGGGAGGTTTCACAAATGGCAGAAAGCATTCTGTTCTTCAGAATTGTTTTTGAGAAAAGATAGAATGAAATGTTTTGGAACACACAATAGGAAAAGCTTGTAATGGCAAAGATGTCAAATGGTCAAAACTTTCTCCTCCAGTGGCTCCTGAAGTAAATAATAAAATAGGGCTTGACAACAAAATCAGGGTCAGTGTATGAGTCACATTGTAGCCTATTACATATATAAACTGCATGTACTTTCACAATAATTTTTTCTGACATGGTTATTTTTAAGCTATTATAACAACTACCTCCTCAGTAACTGGGCTAAAAAAGAGTATTATTGCACATCTGAAAAACAGAAAGAGAACTACCCTGCTTTAACACTGAAACAGTAACAATAATCAGAAAATGTTACCAATGTTCAGATATATTTTGGAAAAACAAAATTCTAAAACATTCTAAATATATGAAAGGGGAATTCCAGATACAACAACCAAAAGAAAATGTTTCCTTAAAACATCTTGCTTGGCTCCTGGGGATTGTGTACATTGGATCAGCTGGGACAACAGCACCTTTTGGACTGTGCCTACCCCCCCACAGTTCTGATTCCACTTTCTTTGAACTTTCTTCGAACTTTCTTCAAGAGTGTATAAGAACCAATTTCCCTTAAAGTCCTCTGCAGCCATTTGAAACCATTACAGGCTCAGCATGAAGAGTTATAGGGAAAGGAAGATGCTGGAACACAGATTTCCAAAACACCTCAGAAATTTTTGATCATAGTAAGTAATTTCCCCTTCTCCTTTGAAAGACTCTCAGTAACTTGTACAGAATCTTTCAAATCTGTAGGAAAGATTATTTTAACAAAGAAAGGGAATTACACTGTTAATTCTGATGACTTGTATCACAAACAAGTTGGTGAATATATGCAAAGACACATGTAAATATTCCACTAACTAGAAAATCCCAGAGTTTTTTAGGCTGTCTTTAACTGAGGCAACTTCAAAATGTTTTCCAGTGGAGTGTTTTGGTCTGAAGCAGCAGCTGTTCTGAAGCTGAGCTTGTGGCCAGCCCTGCTCAGGGGGCTCTGTGTTACTGTGCAGAGCAATCTCAGGGTGTGGAGCAGTTTCCTTTTAGAAAGACGTAACCAAGAGTTCCCCTGAAGGCATGGCACCAAACATGCTCTAACCCATCACATCTTGATTAAGGTCTGGATGGATGGCTAACCTTTTATGTCTGTTCTGACACAAAAATAGACTGCATTGAGCAGAGACTGGACTGGAAGAGTTCCAGAGGTACCTTTTAGTGAGTTATTTTATGGTTCATCAGAAAGCACCAAGACTGCACACAATGTCACTTCAAGCACTATGGCAGTAACTGATTTGATCTGCTTCTGTTGCTTCAAATTATTTTCTAATGTAAACATAGATTTCTATGTCCAATAATTCTTACTTACCAGGTCCGCATTCTAATTTAATACAACACAAATTACCCTGGGTACTAAGGAATTTTTGGGTGGCAGTATAGATCCCTCTGCAGGTTTCCTCTTGTGAGGATGGATTAACCTGTGCAGTGCTTGTTGCTGTCACAGTCAGACTGCTGCTGACCTCAAGTCAGCTTGGGTAGCTGCACATCACACTGATAAATGCAGTTAATATGCAGCCTGCATTATACATGATGAGGAGCTAGAAAATCATAATGACATGTACAACCTGAAAAAAAAAAAACTGCACCGTCAATCATTAAATGGTGAAAATTAGCTTTAAGCTTGATATTATCATCCTCTCACAGTGGTTAATGATAGCCATTATAAACCAGAATTAATTCCAATTTATCTGCATATTCATTAGGAGCTTGGTATACAACCTCTCATCTTTAGCTATGCAATGGTTTTAAAATATACTCAGTGCTGTCATCATGATTCTACTGCCTCAGTACGAAGATGTACTTCTGATTTTGTCCTTTTCAAAAATGATAAAAAAAAACCAAAGAGAAAATACAAAGAACAGAAAGAAAATTGAGGTTATTCAAAAGACTAGGATACAAAAAGGCAAACTGAGATATGTACAAATACAAAAAAAACCAGTTACAACAAAATGGTCTCAACTCTCATAGAATCATAATTAAATGAAAAAGTTTTTTTTGTCTAGCATCTAAATATTTCAACTTGAATCTTATTTCCTAAGAAAATTGTATTTATGAGAGATTTTCTCTTTTCACCCATTCAACTGAAACAATTTGTCAACTTTTGTTTAGGAAGCAGAACTCACACTAATTAGCAGCTTTTTAAAGCTTGTTCAGTAAAAAAATAACTAAAAAAGAAAAAAGAGACTGCCACAATGGTACCCCACATATATTGAAGTGTGAGTGAGGAAGCAGGTACTGCAGGATTTATGTGAGGAACAGTGAGAGATGAAGCCTTTACTATCAGAATATGCAAGCAAGATGACAAAACTCCCTTGGAAGCTACACTTCCTTAATTCCACACAGCTCATTGAATGATTTCTTTACTCAGTTCTTTGCTGCTGCAACAGAAATTAATATTTTCATCTTAATTGGCATAAAAAAATCCAGACAGTGAGTCCTACCACATCTGTTCCATGTCTTCTTTCCAGCAGCAGTCTGAAGATGTTAGCTGTAATCTTGTTATCTTGAACACCTTGTCCAAGGCCTCGGTTGTCATCCTGCATAAGCCGACGATCCATGATCACTTCCAGCTGACCTGAAAGACCAACACGAGGATTATGCTGGTATCAGGAACATGTCAGGCTTCTATTAAACATAAATAACCTGCCCTAAAATTTAACTTATTAAAAAAAAAAAAATCATAATATTTCCCTTGAGTTTGGAAGGGTTTGGGCTGAACAATATTGTTAGGACTGATTATGGAAATAGTTGATACCACTGGACTGTGGCTGTTCATAACCTTTGAAAAAATTTTCACAAGCCTTTCTGCAGAATGCCCACCAATTTTTATTTTCAGAGTTTATATAAATGTTTAATGTGAAAAATTATTACTATTAACTACTATTTGCAACAAGGTTACTTGGCAATCAAACGACCAAGATAAGAATCACTCCCAAGTAGTAGAGACCTCCTGTAGAGGAACTATCTTCACCTTGTACTCCATTCTTCTATTTCACATTTGAAGTCAGAAAGAAAAATAGATATCAACAGGAGTATATAAATACTCACAATCACTTGGAATAGGAAAGAACTTGGCACTGGATAAACACTGAGCATGAAATTCTGAGTTTATACTGAACTGCAGCACAACCACTCAAAATAGCTCTTTAAGCACTATGCTAAAGTATATATAACCTGGACAATGAACTTCACATTTTTTTCAAGGGTCTACCTCCAGAAGGAAACCAGATTGGGGCATGTAATTAAGGCTGTTATGCTTTTTGCACACTGAATTTTCAAACAAGTGTACTTGTTTCCTAAATAAAACTGGAAGACTGAAGTGCCTGTATCCTGAATAAGAAGTTCACAATTTAAGTTTCTAGAAAAGGCTGCTTACTAAGGCAGTCTTTTTTATACTTCAGTGTATACAAACACTTACTCAATTTTCTCAAATACTTGTTCTTCCCTTCCCTCAGGTACAAATAGATTTTGTTTATCCAGGACAGAAATCAGCTGACAATGAGTAAGAAAAAACCTGCTATTTTGAACTAAGGTACTGTTGATGCAACTTTCAGATGGTGGGTTATGCTTTGAGACACACCTGTGCCTCAGGCACAGGCACTACTGAGGGTTGCTTGCCTAAACAGTAAGATTTCTTGAATTTTCTTTCATAATCCCTCTGAGCTCCTGGAAGACCTTCAGAAAAAATGTCATGAAACATATGATATTCAGCAGCCACTGAACCTTCAGTTTCATTTCTGTTCTATTTTTAGGACTCCAACATGCTTTCAGGACAAGGTAGCCAATTTAATAATTTAATGAAATATTACTTAATGATAACAAATCAGATTAATTAATTCTCCTTTTTTTCTTAGTGGGCATAGAGTAAATATTTTATGTTGGGGTATCTTAAATGACATAATACAATTTGTCAAAGAGTGAAACAGTCAAGAAATCAATGTCATGCCAGGTATGGGATTCATTTGTTGCTCTTTTATTTAACTGGAGTAGGTGAAAATCCTATAATGTCCTCTGACAGATTTGAAACAAGTGCTCATAGAAGGTCAGTTTCTCCCTGATGTTTAACTGCAAAATGTCAAACAGTGCTAGCCTAAACTTCCCTGATTTGATGGCAGAGAGTGGGAGTGTCTGTGGACTTAGATGGTGCATTATCCTGTGATGCAGAGACTGAGATTGTTAAAGAACAAACACAGACACTACTGCCAGGTAACAGAGCCTCTGCAGACTAATTTAGTCTCCAGTATCCATTTACTGAGTGCATAACAGTGGTGTCAGGGTCATTCACAAGATCAGGCCAATAGGAGTTGGGTTTCCAGCAAGGGGAGGCATGAAAAAATGTGGTTTGAGTCTTGTATCCAGTAGACTTGGAACAAAAGGCTGGTATTTTCCACTGTGGTTTTATTAAAGCATCTCTGTATAGGTCATTGTTAATTCCTTGCCCTGCAGAGAATTAGGTTTGCTAATCCTGCCACCAATCCAGCGTGGTATTTACCTTTTGTAAGAACAGAGTATTATGACATTTTTCTTAAAAGAAACTGGGAAGTAGGTTTTGGTGCAGTTTCTGATAGACTCTCTCTCTTCTAAGTATTCATTCCATTATTGTTCAAAACCATATAAATTTAAACTGACTTCATATATTACAGCAAGGAATTATACATCTTAAATTATAAACTATATACCTTATTTTGCCCACTACCTCTAGCTTTATTCGAATACCTCCCCTATTCTGATAGAATGAATAACTGTCCTCTGTTTCTAGTCCTCCAGGCCATTCATCATACCCTTTTCTGCTCCAAGGAGCAAGACTGTGTCTCTTTTGGAATTCTTAATATGAATTGATTTTTCTTGTCAACATATTCATCAGCTCTGTCAAAGTACTCCATTAAATTTGTGAGGTACCACTTTGCTTCAGAAGTATGTGCACTCTTATGACCCAGGGTCATATTTATCCTTTATTTCACTAACACTAATCTTCAAAAGAGCTGCTGTTGTTTTTCCTTGAGAGGGAAGTTAGGCTATGCTGTATATACCTTAAGACTACTGCTGTCTACACTAAAGCTAACAAACAGAACAAAAACCATGATCAGCATCCTTCTTAAGTCTTCTCCTACCAGGGCAGTGCAAAAAAGGGTAAACCCTTCAGTTCTGCTATTTCATTCCTGAGCTCCACCAGAGTTCTTGGGTGAAAAATAGCTGGTTCTGATGATTTATTGCTCCTTCTTTTTCACAATTTTTTCCTCTGCCTCTACTTTGAGAGAGTTCTTCAATTGAAGATGACAGGATCTCATGTGGGACCAACCTCTTCCTCCTCTGTTATGGACATACTCTAAAACTTGTCAGAGTTGGAGAAACTTATTTCCTCTCTTTAAGTGCTTGTAGGTAAGTGTAGTAATCTCTGAATGAACTATTTCAGAATATCATGAAGGAGAGACTTTTGTCATATCTGTCATCTTATATTTACCATTTTTCAAGCTTGCAACACCTAGAGACTGAGCTGAATGAAGTGTCAAACGCACACCAGCATCTTGGATATAAGCCATGGTAGTCATAGGATAAATATTTGCTTGAATAGGCAACTTGCTCATCGTCAGCCTAGGCTGGATCTGCAACAGGAACACAAACTTCAAAAATGTACATTCTTTTTATGCAATTAAATTTCAAAGACATTTTCCAACATTTATCCCATGTGCTTTGGAAGAACAACCATCACGAAAGCATTCACTCAACTGTATTATTTAGCTTTTTTGAGATTTGTGGCTAAAATTACCACTTTGGAAATGCGTACTTCAATGTACTTTCAGATCAAAGAATATTAAAAAAATGTGAAAGATTCATCAAGGGAACCTACAAAAAGGGAACCTACAAAAAGGAATAATCAGTTATAAAATGAGAGAAAAAATTTTCTCCTCTAGAGAGCAAGCAGTGAATAGATTTAAGGTAGCAGAATAGCAATTGTTGGTTTATAATGGGCACTTACTGAAGTGCTGTTGAAATTCTTGAATGGTACATGACAAATGAGCAGTATTATTTAAATTATTTTCATGTTTAAATATTCACTGTCTCCAGCAAAATGCGACAGTACCAGTAACTGGAAAACCAGTAGTCTTTTACTCAGTAGTCATGGTCTCCCTGTATTTGCAAAACAATTTTTAACAAGAAAGGAAGGTAAGAAAAAAACAATTTTTCTCTCTTTTGTGTATGCTGCACAGCTCAAGTTAAGACAATGGCCCTTTCCTCAGATGTATTACCAATAGAAAAAGCATAATACGTCCAAAAATACATCATTTATTTCCAACACAGCAGCAAGCAGCTGCTCACTAGGTGTGGTCCTTATACATACTTATCACTGTGTTACCCAATAGGCTTTAATTAAATAAACAATACAGAGGAAAAGAAGGCATGAATATATACAAGTAACTATGTGACTTGTCATAACTTGTATTATAATTCTTCTCTTAAAAAGAATATAAAGTAATATTCAACAACTTCCTTGAAAGCACACCACTGCCTCTTAGTCCAGTCTACATCAAATTTTATAACAGGTACATTTTTAAAAAGCATTTCTCCTTTTAAATGATTAATGCTGTTTAACATGAGAGTTTATTTAATATAAGCTCTTTATATTTAGACAGTCAAAACCTGACACCCTAAGCTATTACAAGTAAAAGATGGTAATTACCTGATATCCATTAAGATCAGTATAGAATCTATTTTGACTGTTTATGTCAGATGAAATTCTCATTGCAATTTCACGATTATATTCTCCTCTAATGTCCACAATATTGGAAACTTCAAGAGACTGACCTTCCAAACCTACATGAAAAAGATGCATTTAAAATCTCTAAAAGTGATTGCCACATGTATGAGAATGACTGTGCTCCCAGGACACAGTGATCTAGTTTTTGTTTTCTGTTATATCTAACCAGATATCGGAAGACAGTTTCAGTTATGCAACAGATGATAGAGCAGTATTTCTAATTTGGTACAAATTGAACAGACAGTCTGAAAGAGAGCACTGAAGGGGAACAGGAGCAACACATGGTAAGAACTAATGTGGGTTCCAGTAAATCAGTAGGAAACAGCACACAACTGTTAAGTGCTGCCTTTAAATAAATATGCTAGAGCAAGAGCTGGTCAGTCACTTCTCCCCTGCACTCTTAAGCAGCTGTCACCATTCCCAGGCAGGAATGAAGTTACCAGCTCCTTGACAGAACTGTTCAACTGAGCAGGAAACTGTGAGCAGCTCCTCTAATCAAAGGAGCAAGAATCTTCCTTAAGGACAGTGAATTAAGAAATTTGAACGGATACAACCACAAGCAGGACACAAAATTTTGTTGACAGGGAAAAGTTTCATATTTATTAAAAGAAGGATTAAGTGTCTGAAAATTCAGACAAGTTGGTCAGTGGGATTTTTTTTTTTTTTTTTCTACAGTGCCTTGTACTGAAAATTAAATACCTTTAATAATAACCTGACCTTTTCAAACAGTTCAAGTCACAGTCTGGAGTGGAATCATGCCTTCATTCAGCATCACCACTTCTACCCTTTCTGTAGTCTAATGGGACTAATGATTGCAAAAAGAATTGCACCAAGCAGAACAGAGATATGTATTCATTTCCCCATCTATTTTAAAATCCAAATGCCACCTGCAGAAGTACAGCAACTGTTAAAATGTTAACATTTACCAATGGCTATTAAACTTCAGTGCTAAATCAAAAACACTTGGTTCAGCTAATTACTTCTATTTTCCCAAACCTAGTCTGGAAAATGTGGATTTATATGCTCCACTTTTGATGCTCCCAGTAATAGATTTTCCAAATATTTCAAGCATTTTTTCCAAATATTTAAAAGCATGAGTACACTGAAGAAGAATACTGTATTTTAGTTTAGCCTGTCATCATTTTTGTACTGCATAATTTGAGATAGTACAATAATATAACCATGAAGAAAATAAAGTATGACAAGCTTCTCATAAAAAGATTAACAAAATCAGATGCCAATGGCAGCAGAAGTTAAAAGTCACTCAGTAGTCAATTACTGAACAGAGCTGTCAACCCAGAGTATTTTCTGCCCAAAATCGACAGAATTTTAAAGCCAAAAGTGGTAAAAGCTATTTTTCCCACAATTGCTGAAGATGTTGGGAATACTATCCAGCAGCTGGATTAGCACACAATCAGTCTTGCCATCCCTTGGCAAGCAGGTAGGTTACAACAGGAGATCAGGTATTTTAATTGAAGTAATGTTGTATAAATAATGCTGTATAAATAACATTATAAAGCCAAGGAAACAGACCTCAGTAAAACAATGATGCAAAGCTATTCATTTTTAAACTTTGAAAAAGAACACTTGAAGAAATTTAAATTAAAACACACCAAAAAGCAAACAGACAAGATATAAAATATATTTTGCATTATTTTTCCTTGTCAAAGCTAGAAGCACGGTACAGGACTTACCCATGTACACATTACATATGTAATGGTGTAAGTATTGAAACATTGTGATGAATTAAAAATTGTCAGCAAAACCAAACGAAAAAAGTAGACAGCACACTCACAAGGAAAGATAAATTGAAGTGTTAGGAATTGGCAAGCAAGTGATTTTCACTGACAACTCATTTTCTGTGAACTGTGAAAGGGAAGTAAAATACTTCTAGCAGGCATTTAGTAGCAAATTAAAGAAAAAGGAGTGCTACAGAATAATCCACTTTAAAATAACAACCTCACCCTAACAAAAAAAAAAAAAAAAAAAAAAAA
>VZSE01011097.1:71410-150688 GCA_013398275.1 Promerops cafer | reverse complement strand
AAAAAAAAAAAAAAAAAAAAAAAAAGGCTTTTCAGATTTTTTCCCTTGCTGAGAATTTCAATTTACTAAAACTCACACAGGAATGTAACTTTCTTTCCACATTCTTGGCAACCTGGTACCTCTTGACCTCAAAGTATCTTTTTTCATATATGATGTAAAATATTTGTCACATAAAACAAAGAAACCATAGTCTTGAATATATGTTTTATATATGTTTTGTGTTTTCTTATGATCTTCAGCAACAAATTACTATGCAAACTCTTGGCTTCTCTTCCTAAGGAGTGTGAGTTAATGTTTGATCCAGAATTACTGTATCAGCTGGCAACTGAATTGTGATCAGCTTTTGGCATATGTATAAACTTGAGCAACTTCAAACTTCAAGGTACACGTGTCACAAAAATGAAGCATCTGAATCAATTTCAGTTCTAGATCAAAATACACTAGAACTAAAAACAAACAAAAAAAAAAAAAAACAAACAAAAAAAATCAAACAGATGATGTCAGTACTATTTTTGAAACCTAAAGGAAGGAAAAGAGCAAGCAAGACGTTCAAAGTACCTATAACTTTTTTTTTTTATTTTAGAAATTGTTTAGGAAAAAATAATTAAATATGATAAGTAGGATTTTAAAAAACCTGAAGACAATTTTGTTTCCTATAGTGAAGTTGGTAATACAAAACATGTAAGTTCCTTCAACTGAAAACATTAATCAGTGCTTATTTCAGAATAATTCCAGTAAATATAAATAATTAATAAATGAAAATGTATGTTTCTTAACTACAAAAAGATACACTTAAGCATGTTAACTCGGGTTTCCACATGAAAATAATTGTATACAATCACACTATGATTTCCTCCTTTTAAGTATTTCAGTGGCCAATTCAATCAAGTTTGGAAGGGTAGAGAGTTTCCAAAATTATTGTTTACCTAGGATTTCCTTGGAAATCAGTAACTGAACAGTAGGGAAACAAACAACTGAAAGCCTTACTGAAGAAAACAAAGGAAAACTGGTATGATGTTATGTGCTAAGAGCCAAAAAGTTTATGTTTGGTGCTGGTGCCTCTCAACAGACACAGACAATTCTGTCATGAGCTCTCCCAAGAAGAAAAAGGACATACAAAGGAAGGTCAAAAATATCTAGAGCCTGAAGCTGTGAAGTAAACTAGACTTCTCTATTAAAGTCATTCATACATATTGCACATCCATTAGTAAATGTGAAACTATCTTTTTACATTATCTCCAAGGTATTTCTATTTTTTTTTTTTTGCTGATTTTCAAAATGTGCAGCCTTCAGATGAGTCAGTAAAGTCTGGAGAGGTATCTCCAACAAATGTGTTGAGTTTAAGTACACCAGCTTAATGACTGGCATGATGGCCAGAGAGAAACCACAGTGCAAAGTGTACTGGAGTCAATACAACTCCAGTCTCATGAACTCTGCACTGGTGCAGGAGTGCATTTAAACATTAAAAAGGCAGGTAGGATCCAAGGCCATAGTGATGCAAAATAACTGCCAAGAGAGACAGAATTTCACAGCTCTTACCCTGGACTTTATACAGCCGCGTGGTGTGTGTCACGTGGTGAAAAAAACAGACAACTTCCGAGAAAATCTTTCCATGAGCAACTCTTACGGTGGGTGGGTCTGTAAAAATATAAGGCTACAAAAAGAAAACAAAGTCAGACTGAGTATTTTGGAAGATTTGCATAAATGTAGTGTCAATAAATTAAAGTATTTAATAAACATTAAAATAGTAAGTTTTTTAACCGTTCTGGATCTAAAAAACCGGAGATTAAAATTTACTCCTAATCTGAAATTCAGCAACTTCTCTTCAGAGTCTTACATTTTCTTAGCTAAAATTAGGTTAAGTCTCACTGCATATCTCACAAGTATTTTATGAGGATTCATGGATACAAGGTCTACAGACAAGCACATAAATGCATTGATATTGCATCTGGATTGAGCTCTTTTGCTAACAAAATTATAACTGCTAACCCGTAATTAAATACTGTCATTTCAAAATTTGGGGCAGGTGGTGTAGCTGCCTCTGTCAGTGGTACACGCTGCACAGGGAAAGCCTCCCCTACCCTCCTGTGTGGATCAGTTTGCATATCCTTTGAAAGTAGAAGAGAAAGCTTTTTCTTCATCAGAAGCAGCTACAGTTGCCCGTGGAGCTCTCGGGAATGCAGGGTAGGGCTGGGAATCACGAAATGCCAACAGGGACAGTGGCTTACTACTCATGGCTCCCACAGACTAGGACAAATTTTGCATATCCACAGTCAAACCAAGGAGATGAAGAAGGTTATTTTTCCATGCAGTCACAGTATTTAGAGTCTTGGCTAAGCAAACAATGACTTCTTTTAAAAAACAGTTGATCCCACACTAAACTGTGTGCGCAAGATGGAAATAAATGGATGGCTGCAAAGGTAAAAATGAATTAAATATTAAGAGTGTACACACCAAAAATGAAAATACAACACGTGCAACTACTGCAATAAGGAAACAGCTGTAAATAAAGACTTCACTCAAAGAAACCCATCCCAAATGCTTGAAAAACACATTATTCAGAGGGATCTAGGCAGAAGGCTCTCAGAGGGTGGCTGCCTTACTTCTGTATATAGCAAGGCCATAAGGAAAGAGCATGGTCTTTCCTGAAGCAATGACACCAAAGATCAAATGTACCTTGAGGAAGAGCAGAGATCAAGCTTACATACATACAGACAAAACACACTGGAGAAGAACAAGTACAGGTAAATATCCAATATTTTCTGGAGCATATAACTGTATGAATATTTACAGGTAAGATTTCAAGAAGTATTGTATAAAAGAAGAAACTGAAAGAGACTTTTGAGGGTGAAAAGCCTGCCTTGTCTATTCATGTACTTATTCTTAGAGCTTCAGAACAGTCTTTAATAAAAACTTTGACAGAGCTACAAGAGACAACTCTGCAGTTGTCAACTACAGCATTATTTTGTGCAGGAGTTTGGAAGAGAAATCACAGTTACTTACACTTTGACAAGATTGTTTGGTTTAGGGAGAAAGGGCTTTTTCCTACTGAAAAATCTTATCCAGTTAATCAATTAAAAAACCCTCAAAATGTTCAGACTGTTTTGGACTTCCTGATAGTCTACATGAAAAAATGATGGAATACTTCCATAGGATCTCATCTTGTCAGTAAGAGAGACAAATGTTATCTGTTATGCAAAATCCATTTGCTAGGTGAGAAATACAGAAGGATTATGTTATTCAGGGGGCACATAAAACAGATGAACTAATACTCTGAGATAACAGAAATTTGAAGACCAGATCTCAGGTTAGAACATCTTATTTCCATGAAAAACTGACAATATCTGTAACTGTAGACTGAATTCTCCCCTTCTGACCAAAGAGATTGATATTTGCTTTTCTATCACATATAGGCAGAGAAGACAAACTAATTTAATCGATGACTACATGGCTTCTAGGAGTTAAAAATCCCACAGAGGAGGAACTGGATGACCAGCCACTGGTGGAATAATCAAACCTTTCAAAATCCTCCCTGCAGGACAGAGCAATGTGAAGATACTCAAGCTAGAAAAGACAGACTGAAACAGCACCTAAAGGAGCTCAGAAATGAACTGACAAACCTGAGGACAAGCCAATGACCTGTGACCTAGGAGAATGGCACCTACCCAGACAGCAGACTGCCAAGTATATTCTGTCATCAAAGTAACACAGATCTTATGGTCTTCTGTAGTTTGTAAGAGTATTTCTTGCTGGGCTCTCACTGGAGCTAGCCAGCAAAATGGAGAGATGCTGGATGAGTGACATAGGAATATAAAAGGCTGTGCACTTACTAGAAAAAAATTACCTGAAGCAATTTCATAAATCAAAAATTAAAAAAAAAAAAAACAAAAAAACAAAACACCAAAAAACAAACCCAGACATTTGGAGGAACTCTTTTCCATTGATTTTTTTAGTAAAAAACATGAGTGTGATATTGACAACAGCTATCAAAATACACAGAAAGCTGAAATGAGATGGATATATCAGCTCTCAGATTCTGGGATATTGCCACAAATATTAAGTTCACACACCTGAGCCTCCAAGCTGCACATGTAGCCAAATCAGCTCTTCTTCTGAAGATAAAGGCAACCACACAGACTGTTCTGAACTGAACAGAAAGATGAGTGTTTGGAAAGGAACTGTTATTTTGCAGATATTGCCTGAAACTAATCCATTTTTTAAAAATAATAATTCATAATTTTGCTAGGACAGGCATTGAGTTTGCAAGCCTCCAGTTCAGTCACAGTGCTAGAAAAGGCACAGAAGAGGAAGGTGGCTTACAAAGGCAGATGCTATCACGTAGTTTTGGGGATCAGACAAGTTCTTTCTGATAGAAGGAGTGGCAGCATGATGCCTACTCAAGTTCTCAAGGATGACTGATGTTCCCTGGTTGTTGGGTAAGCAGGGAAAATGAAGTAAAAATATGGCAGTGATAGACCAGGGGAGCCTTCTAATTCATATTTAGTGCTTAGAAAAGCACTAATCCTAGAACTTGATTTGTTGATAGTTACCAGGAGAAATACCAGGAGCTCAGAGCCTATAGAGAGATAATGGCCCAGGTTTGCCTCACCAAAAACATTTCAATCCACCAGACTTTTAAGCAGGAAAACATCTTTATGCATTGAATATGCAATTATTCTAGTACCACTGCAAAAATCCTTGGTGAGAGCACAGGTCTGTGAAAGGATCCTGGTCACGGACCTGAAATACAAAGGTACTTTTGATGTGAAAGTCTAAGGTGATGTGGAAAGAACAAACAATGATAGATATTTGCAAACTGATTTCACAAAGTCCGTGTCTCAATTCAGTGTTAAATCTGCTTTGCAAACAAGTGTGGACTAAAGGACCTTCCAGCATGAGGTAATCTGTGATTACTCACACCTTGAATTGGAATAAAAATATTTCGGTTTCATATCCAATGGTTAGTCTGAAGACTCCACTTTCTAAAGAGTTAAAATAAATAGCTGCTGTAATATCTGTTCCCCTCAGCTCCAGTGGAATGAATTCCACTGTACAAGATCCAGCAGTTGGGTGAGCCAGTTTTGTTGAGCCTAGAAATCAGTATTTTTCAGAAACAGGACAACAGAACTATGGGTCAAAGGGTTCAGAAATCATCTTTCTGTTCTCCTACTGAAGAAAAATGAGACAACCTTCCTTTGGAAAGACAGTGGGCAGGAGGCCTGGGGAGAGGCTACCTAGGAATTTTAAGGGAGAATACTTGGAACAAAATAATACCTCATGGATCCCTAGGGTATATTAAAACATATAACATAAAAACAGGGGCCAAAGGGTGGAAATAACTGGAGATATACTGTCACCAGAATATTTACTGGCCTGTATAGAACTGGCATGGCATATTGCAGCCTGGAGGCACCAAGCATGGGCAATAAGCTTTTCCCCTTGTAGACAACTAAAGCACTCCTAACCATCTTACTGTGGCCAGGAAACTTCTGGTAGTGCAGCACACTGTTGGTCTGGGTGGCAAAAAAACCATGCCCAGGGGAAAGTTTTCAACCACAGATGAAATGCTCTGGATAGGTCTAAAATGTAAAAAAAAAACAAAAAAGACAAAGCCTACAGGAAAAGGTGTTTCTCAGTAGCAGATTGCCCCTTATTTGGCAGGGTTTGAGATTAGACTGAACTAATATCATGTATTTTAGCTCTAGCACTAGACAGCCTGCAAGGGGGAAAAAAAAATCTGTTTTCTTATATATTCTGTTAGTATATAAGTACACATGGGAACTAGTACATACACAGAATCACAGAACCAGCTGCCTGAGGGAGAATCAAAATTTCCTAGTCTGGGTGTACTGCAAACCATCACTTTGATACTCAAAAAATTATTTGTAAAACAAAAAAATCAGCTACTCACATTGATCCCACAAACATTTAGCATCTGATGCTTTGGAAAAACTGCTTTGCTCTATTCCCTATTGATACCAAGCAGGGCTAGTAAGAAGTCATCACGTATTGACTTGTCTTGAATACACAGAAGAAAATACAGACATTTAACTATTTCAAAGTTTTTTGTATAGTGTGGGGTTTTTTCCACCAATCTACAAGAAAACGAGTTGGATATTTTTCACAAAAATCACAGGAGATAAAAAACATGTTTTGTCTTCATGAACAGGACATTTTGTTTATATTTATAGTGAGGCCCAAGGAAATCCTTTCTTTCAAACTTTGGTAACACAGTTACACTGCACTAGCATTTAAAAAAATTAAGATGCTGCCTTTTTCCCTGGTGCCTTGCTTTTTGTTTTGATTTTGCAGAAAAGACAAAGGCATGTTAGGAGGACTGTCCCATCTCTCTAGACCTGCAGGATGGAGCCTCCACTCTGTGCTTCTGTTCTGGACTTTGCACTGCTGTAGTTTAGCACGATGGCTAGACAAATGATTAAGCCAGATGAAGAAAAATAATTTCTGAGTATTGAAGAACTGAAAATAAAGTAGCCAAAAGATTTATCAGACGAAAAATTAATCCGTTAACAAGGGCAAAGAAAACATATAACTCTACTCATACCAAAGGAAAGCAGTCCAACATAAAAAGCAATTATTCTTTGCAAACTTTGCTGTAGTGCATAGGGTAGAGAAGGTAAGAAAAAAATCAAAACAACAAAAGACCTAGCCAAAAATCAAGAAAATTGCCTGCCATCTATCCTATTGCCAATTCACACAAGGACTTAGAAAGTTCGTCAATCCACATTACACTAAGAACCCTGAACAGATGGCATTTCTTTTAAGACAAAAAGCATTAGCTCAAACTGGTTTAGAAACTACTATAGAATTACACTGTTATTCCCAGTGGGACAATTTAATTAGTGTTATTAAAATGCAAGCCAAATGAGCCTTATGGTGAAGCAAAATATTAATGAAGCAGAATTTTCAGAAGTATAACAATTTCATTTTTATTGAATAAAATGTTACAAAAGTTGAACAGCACTATTTAATGTTAAATTAAAATGTAGTTTAATTTCATTTTTCTTTTTTAATTGTGCTTGCAGACATGTGACAGACTTTTTCTGTTTAAACCATATCATTTTCCTACCTCAATTTTTCCAGATTATTTTCAAAAAGCAAATTACTTAAACGTATAGCTAAAATTACATAACTGTTATATTTAGTGATTATTTTTATAAGCAAAAGATGAATTAGAATATAAAATGAAATTAGTTAAAGTGTGACCATGCAGCTAGTGAAAGGTAAAAATTAAAAATCCTAAGTGATATTTTTCAAGTATTCACAGATAAAAACACAATAAAATGAAGAAATATGAAATGGCATATATAATGAAGGATAAAGGAACGCTGATGAACATATCTGAAGAAAACAATTATGGGACTAAATATACTAAATAGCTCAAAATTGTCCACTCAACAGACCTTAAAAGGAGTGCTTCTAGGACAGACTGCTAAAAGAAAAGAAAACTGTTCTGTCCCTTACAGACTGATTTACACACAGAAAAGGCAGAAACAGGAAAAGAAAAAAAGAAAAGAAAAAGAAAGAAAGCCAAACACCTCTCCCTCCCGCCAGAAAGCAGAACAATTTGTCTTGCATATTTCCTAAAATGGTAAGCACAGAACTCAGATTGCCTTATGCATGCAACTTGAGTTTTCACAAGAGAAGCTCAGAAGAAATATGCTGCCAACCAGCTAGCTTCATAAATGAACATTATTTTATCTTTTGCCTTCTGAAATACCACCGTTCCAGTTCCAAAAGGGAAGTAGTAGACTCCGTATGGTAATTAAGTCACTGTGAAAACGCTGCCATTTCCCAATTTCCAATCTGAAAACTAATAGGAGTATGCTGTTGCTCTCCAATAATTACACAGCTAAAAATACAGATAACCCTAGAGAACTAAATCAGAACAGTTCCTTACTACTCTGTCTTTATATTCACCAATTGGGACTCAGTATCTTAATTACTATATTAAACTAAGTATGCTAATATCAGCTTAAAAAGTAGCTCTAAACTAGAAGCAACACATTCACAATTTAAAAAATGAAAATCAGAAAAGTGAAGATGTAGAAATGAATCAGTATGCCCTACACATTTTCACCAATAGAAAGTAAAAACAAACTTATTTTATTGATAATGAATGGTCACATCTCACTGGATTTCTTGGAAGGATCACATCTTAATATTTTTTGGAAATCATAAATGTTCCCTAGATTTTCACATTTACAAACTTCTGTTGTGCTTTTACTCCGATTTGAGTTAGGAAGTATGAACTTCTGCCCATCATTTCAATAGCCCATGTCATTATATCTAGCCACACAGCTTTTATTTCAGTTTTGGGGACAACTAACGCTCCCAATCTGTATTTGCCAAACATTTAAAGTTACTTCAAGATTGGAATCTGTTTGCAAACAAAGTTTACCTTGGCATCTCCATCTGGTAAGAAGAGATAAGCTCCACTTTTATCTCGGTTACTGGTAGTTCCATACCAAGCAAACTCCACCTTCATTTGATGATTTTTACCATCCTCTTTGGTATTTATTTTCTAAAAGGATGGAGATTCATGTTAGGTTTCCATAAAGCAGCACAAAAAAGTAAAATGCAGTGTTTTGAAATAAAATATAACATACCTCCAGCAATCCAGACATTCCAGAAAACCACAGTTTCATGTATGCATTTTCTAAGATTATGTTATCCACAGAATGCTGCATCTCTTTTATCCTGAAAACTCTATCTGGCTTCTCCTGTCTGCTATTCCTTACGTATATGTTATAGTCAGCTAAAGCTGCTTCTGAACTCTCATCCTTCAGAAGCTGGTAAACTCCAATCCCAAGAGGTGGTAGATATGCCACAAAAGACACCTGTTGGGAGCAAATAAGTAGCCATTACTAAAAATAGCAAAATATCAACCTTTTATACTGAATTTCAGAGTATGTACAGAGTAACTACTTTTGCTTGAATAATTTTAGGATGGTTGAGTTTTGCCATAGTCCATAAATAAATATGAAGAATTAACAAACAAAAATATCTGCATCACTAATTTGCTTAGCATCAAGATTACCATTATATTAATGCAATAATAATTTTGAATCATGTTAAGAATGTTAGCTGTGATATGCAGTTCTGAGTATATTTGCTTTTCATTGAAGATGCATGTGTACTGGATCAAGTGCACACAGACTCTACTTATCACTTGATTTTGAAATTTAAATTTCAAAATGCATGAATTTAAATAACTAAGTATAAAGCAAGTGTCTCATTTTCAGTCTCTGTTTTTTTAGGAGCTATAATCTGCATAGAAGAGTAGTGTACAAGGTACATCTCCAAAGCAATTTGTTTAGAATTTGAAGTCCAGACAAGTAATTTCACTTCCTCTGCTTCAGGCAATGAAAGTACCAATTATTGTGCTGGTTTTGGCTGGGATAAACTTAAATTTCTTCATAGCAGCACTTTTGGTGCTTGGTTTCAGTATTAACCACTTTGATAACACAGGGATAAATGGGCTTATGCAGCATCAGGGCCCTTTCTGCTGCTCCAGCAGAGAGGAGGCTGGGGGTGCACAAGGGGACACAGCCAGGACAGCTGACCCCAAGTGACCAGAGGCATATTCCAGACCATGTGACACGATGCTCAGCAATAAAAACAGTGGGAAGAAAAAGGAAGGGGGAATGTTTGGAGTGATGGTGTTTGTCTTCCCGCGTGGCTGTTCCACGAGATGGAGCCCTGCTCTGCTGGGCATGGCTGAGCTTGGGGCACAGTGAATTAATTCCTTGTTTTGCTTTGCTGTGTGCACAGCTTCAGTTTTACCCACGAGATTTCTCACCATTTCCATTGCAACTTCTTCCTCTACCCCACTGAGTCAGTGAGCAAGCAGGTCTGTGGGGCTGAGCTGCTTAGCAGGGCTTACTCACAATAATTATCCCTTTGGAACACAACTGAGAGACAGTTATTGGATTAGATTCACAGAAATATTACCCTGAACTAAGTTCCTACGTCAAAAGGAATCACAACATAAGCCTGAAAGCAAAACAGTATTACTATTACAGTCATACACTATTACTGTTTCATTAAAAATTTAATGAAATATATTTCTGATGTGTGATATGATCATTGAGGACAAGTTTCTATAATGATGTACACCTCAAAAATTCTCAGAAGTTTTGCTTCAAACAAAAAATCAGGAGGTGGGCTTGAAGATATCTGTCCAGCTTGAGTATTTGGAAGGGAAGAGGACATCTAAATGTAAATGCTTCAGCCACTGCACATACAAGGCCTTCCATCTGGAGCACACAGACTTGTGTGACTGGGTGTTCAGACTGGCACTTGAAGGAAGAAGCAGCTCAGTTGAGAAAGCAAGGGGAAAAGACACACATCCAATATTTTCCAGTCATGCAGCTGATACTGATCTTTTAAACGTAGTAAATTATATCACAAAAGTTGAACAGCTTATCATTTTAAGAAATATTAATGCTAAACTCATTTATGTTGAGTTTTTAGGGGTTTTTTATTGTTTTGGTTTTGGGTTTCTTTACTTAAAATGACTGAATTAATAATGCTGTCTACAGAGAATAGAATTACCAATATATATGAAGTATACTTTCCATTTTCTTCAACTATGAAGCTGCAGTATCTGTCAAAAAAATGTATTTTAATGCTTTTTACTTAAAAGTAGGGTACCTGATAAGCTTCATGTGATACTGTAGTTGCTCCATCCCAAACAGCACTAATCTGGACAGGAACAGGTTTTCCCAAAGGAGACAATAATTTAACTCTGGGTGAATTCACATTGACTGAAACCACTGAAAATCGCTCCTGTTCCGTAGGATTATATATCAAAAGGTATCTGAAAAGAACATATTTACTAAATTATCTTTTGGCAACCAAGCTTCCTCCTTCAGGTTTAATGTTACTGCACATAAATTTTACATACAGAGGATTAAAACAACATTAGAACAACAGGTACATACCACACCAAATAAATATACAAAACATAACCAAGAAACAATGGATATTTAATATCAATTATTTGCAGATCTTCTTTTCTTAATGCTATAATTTCTCCAAGAAATTTTGAAAATTCCTTACAAAAAATACATCTATTTCCCATTATAACTGCTAAAGGATTGCTATTAACAGTTGCAAGCACAATCAAGGTACTTAAGGGCATTTAAAATGTACTTTTCAGGCTGAACGATCAAATTCTCATCCATATTTGCTCTTTTTTTAACACAGCTTAGAAAAAAATGAGTGAAAAAAACTGGCTCTACATATATATATCCACTAAAGCAACTAGTTTCTCTCTCCTATAAGGGAAGGTAGAAAATTATTCAAATTATAATTTAGCATCATTCCCTATGGCAACTGTTGGCATATCTTCTTAACAGGTACATATGGAATAACTATTTTTTTCCGTAGTCTTTTCTTCCATTTGAACACAGATTATGCTACTAAACAAAAGAATCAGCCCTGAGCTGAACAGACTGACTTTATTATAATATATATATTTTTTTTTTATTATTACAAGTTCATGTATTGTCAGGTATAGAAAAACAAAACTATGCTAGAATATTTGTAGCTCATATCTTTTCACTGAAAAGCTCAAAAATTGCAATATTTACAACTGTTCCCTGAAGTTTCCCTCTGTTCATGTCATCCTATGGAAGAAGTCTTTTACAACAAAAACTGCTCTTGCCAAAACTTCTGATATCTTCTTAACTATATACAGCAGAACCAATACTCTTATCTTCAACATCCTTAACACCCCCCACTGTAAAGCAGTTTACATCTTCATGGCATCTGAGCTTCCATCAGTTCCCATGAGATCCATTTCTCACTTAGCAAATCACTCCTCCTGCATTTCTTCTAAGTAGATTCTCCTTGCTCCGTGTTTTCTATGCACATTCATCAGGGTTTTGGCCATGGTTTTATTTCTTTTGCTTTCACATCTCAAACCTCAAAATCAATTACCCCCTTTCACAGATCAAACCACTTCACCTAGAATTGTCTCCATCCACCCAACCTACAAATCTCATTCAGAATCCTGACCAGGCCACCATTTCCCCCTTATCTTTTTTCTGGCTTCCTTTGTTTGCCTGCATCAAACTTGGCTAGGAAATTTCCCAGCACTTTACTGCTACCCTATTACCTCACAATCAGTAGGAAATGAAAGGTCAACTCCAACTTCTCATTAGTTGAATAAACAAAATCAGAGGCTTTATTAGCTTTTTATATCAAGAACCTTTGGATTATTTGCCATATATTAAATGAGCTTCCCATAAAAAAATATTTTCCTTTTAACTCCTCAAATTCCTGTGCTGAAGTATTGTTTAAATCATGAATTCTAAGCATACCAAAGATTTTCAATGTATTTGTGATCACAACCAAAAATGCTTTTGGATGCTCTCTTTTGCCCTGGTTCATGCTGAAGACTCCTACATTACTAGACAATATAATAGTTAACCATATTCTGGGTTAGCTTTCAGAGTCTTTAAGAACTTGTGCAAGACCTTCTGAGAACCTCCCCTACACTTGGATAGGGCATTTTACACTTCTGCTTATCTGGAGCTGTCTTCTTTCAGAAAAAGATTTTAATTTAAATGTTTTGGTTAATCTTAATAGGAGGGTTTTTTGTTGTTGTTGGGGTTTTTTTTAATAACATTAGTGGAATCAAAACCTAGCTAAATCAATGCTGCTCTCAGTCTTGACCCATTACAAATTAGGAAGAGAGAAGAAATGACATTAAATTTTTTTAAGAACTCCTCATGTACTGTGAAAAAAACAAGTAAAGAACTCTGTCAGAAACAACACAGATTGAGAGATGATTGAACACCAAAGCTCAAAATAAATCCTCATTCTCATCCATCAACAGAACACCACATTTTTTTGTCTTTCTTCTTCTTATACAATTGAATTCCTCAATTCTTATGCCTCCAAGTAAAAGGAGACCTTATGCATATAATAATTTTTCAGTAATGCTACACATCCTCATTAAATTTGAATTATCTGCCAAGCAAAGAACATATTAGTTCAAAAAATATTTCCAGGAACTTTGTTCACCTTCCCATAGGTACAAATATATTTCACAACTTTAATTAGTTGCATGACAAATTTACCTATAACAAAAGACCTTAGGAACTATAGTATTATTATTATATTTCATCAGGCTACTTTTTTAATATTTGTATTTGGATTAAACAAATCTATTGTTGTATCAAAACATATACTTTTTTAACTTATTGAATCAACATATTTTAAGTTCATTATGTGTGTGTAGAGTAATAAGATAGTCAGAGAAGGCTAGCACTACCAGGGCAGATTTTCAGCACTTGAAAAGCAGGAATTTTGACTAGATAGTAATGTTTTATTTTGACATATTATTTCAGGACTGTAGTCGTTATACAAAATAAGATAATTCTTGTGCATATACAAAAGCACTGACTAATGTAATTAAATCACATTACTTCTGAAGTACCATTCAACTCCCACGCTTAAATAATATCCCACTATAAAAATTGTAGATTTTATTTGAAAAAGAAGAGCTACACCTCACTTAAGCTGTATCATTGCAAAGAATGTCTCACAATAAGTTGAGTACAACTGCTTAATGCACTGTGATTGCATTACAGAGAGGAGCAACTTGATAATATTTAAAGGTTTTCTAGTCCTTATTTTAAGGCAAAAACATAAATATTACTGTCTTTCAGAAAAAGCAAGCAAATATTTTCTTTTCATTATTCAGGTCACTAGTCTTTGGCAACAAGACCAATAAAACTATTAAAGTTTTCATCTTTCATTCAGTTAAAGAGTGAAGGATTTTAATGGTTATTGGTAAAATTCATATGAAAAATTTTATCTGAAACGTTTTACTTTAGAGGTACCATTATGGCCAAGAGTCAGCCATTTTTTTTTGTTGTTGTTTTTTTTTTTTTTTAATTCAAGAAATCTAAGAATCCTAAAACTATGTTAAAATAAACTGCATTGATACAAAACCATGACCAAGCCACTCATGGAGACCACATATTTCACCTCTGAACTGGAAGTAGGAGCTAACTGCTCCCAGCCCATCAAAAAGTGAGAAGTTACTGCAGATTTGAGCTCTTAATCCTAAATTGAATACATCACAAATGTTTGAAATTTAAGAAAATCAGATCCTGACATCTTTTCAGACACTTTTGGAAAGATATACCTTGGATTCTTTTACCCTATACTTTTTGGGGTCTCTGAAACTCAAAACAGGTATCTTTTAGTCATACAAGCATGACCATTTTCCCTAGATAATCTCCTATTAATAACATTAATAAATCCTATTAAATGTATAGATACAAGAATATTTTGACCAGTCTTTCCTGTAGTACAAGATTTAACTTGTTGTGGAAGATTTTCCAGCATTCACATTCCTCCTCTTCACCCCCCAGCTTCTTATTTCAAATACTTTCATTATTAAAGAAAACATGTAAACTTCTCTAGCTTTATTTACAGACAAAAACATGAATAAAGATGATTTAGATCTCTAACAACTTTAATCTCTGCCTCCTAAAAGAATATTGTTTCCTAAACAGAAGAGCTTCATTATTTCAAAAGATGACTGTTTTCTGTTTCTCCAATGTGCATAAACGTATAGGCATATATGTTGATACACACATTTACTGGTAACACCTGCAACACAATTGCCATAATTACCACTTCCTTTTGAAGTTCATTCATCCTTCCTTCACAAGGGATGCATTCAACTGAGCTGAGAAACCACAACACACTACGAGTAAATGTCAGAGCATCATCAGTGAGAAAGGCTTATCCAAAACCCACCTCTTCAAGGCACTTGGGATTCACAGCTCAGGACAACAGTGTTCATTGTTCAGCAGAGTAACTTTATTCAAATACACCTGGAGAACCAATTCCTTGAGGACCTCTAGCTCAGACTGACTAATTTTACTAAAATTTCTCCAGCAAACCTTCTGAGATGGATTGGAGCATTTCCCATTAGAAATGGTTTCACCAGAGTCAGTTCTTTGGACCACCCGTAAGCACAATTTTAATGCAAAGTTACACAAACAAGACCTTCAAAGCTGATTAGTTTCTTTCACTCTTCTCCTGTAAAGGCCAAGGTAAAAACCACCTAAGTTGTTTTAAAAAAAAAAATGCAACAAGTACATCCAAAACTGAGGAAAGATACAAGCCATGAACCCAAATTATATATTATAAAAGTGGTCTTCCACTGAAGAATAAAAGAGAACAAACAGATGCATGTGAGTTCTGAAAACTTCAAGAGAGGTGTAATGAAAACAGATTAAAATGCTTTACACTGCAGAGAAAACGAATTGAAGTAACTACATATGTTAAAAGTTCCCAGAAAGGCTGGTGGGTTAGAAAGCACAATTCAGCTAGAAATGTGTTCTGAGTTCTTGACTGCTGACGGACTTTGATGGACTAGGACTTTAAAATTGTAAATAAAACTGAAATTCTCTAAAAAAAAAATCATCCCACTGGGTAATAGAATCAGAACTATTTCACATCTTAAAATAACAAGAAAAAATTGCTTTGAAAAATGGGAGACGAGTCAGTAGGTAGTTATGCTTAACTACTGAACACTGATGTATATGAGGTAGAAACAAACCAGGGCTTACATTTAAACTGCAAAAAGCACTGCTTGCCATGGTAGCTTCCAAAAATAGCATTAAAAAATCAAAACTAGGAGACTTCTGATGTATGCCAGCATTTCAACAAAAAACTCCCCCAAAAGTCCAAGAAATTGAGAATCCTAAGAAACTGACATGAATTGCCTTTACACAGATGCATGTCTTTGGGGATGGAGGTGCATGGAAGGAAAAGAATCAAGACCATCTATTTAAACCAGGCATTTATCTGTTCATTGTGCAAATATGTACAATCCACCCTGAAGAAAAGACTACTGTGATTCTTGCATTGAAGCCCAAAAAACACCTAGATACTTATTTTCCTTTTTTTTTTTTTTTAAAAATACAGAATAAAACTGTAAGTAACTTGAGCACAAAAATTACTCCCCTGTTATTTAAAAAGCTCTCTCCTTGCTGTAGAGGGCCATGGGGAAAAACATAGAAAGAAACCTAACCATAGCAACTCCCTTTTCTTAAGAAGGAAAACTCTACTGAATACTTACTCAAACTGATAGGTAAAAAAAAAAAAAAATGTTATGTCAAGTTACTTAGCTCTTTTCAAAACTCTAATGGTCTGTCATGTAAGGGTCAAGGTCTCCTCAGTCAAAGGTATGAATAACATGACATTTTAAGTACAGGTCTCCTCATCCATTTTGTCTGCTTTTCTGCTATGAATTACTAAAGATGACCTATAAAATATAATTATAGAGCCTATAAAATAATTATTCTGAAAATAAATGCCATATATACAATCTTCAGGATATTATCTGTTCATAGTGCTCCTCTGGTTATACAGAAATTAGACATTTTCCAATATCTCAAATCCATGTTCTGTTCTTAATATTCCTTTAGGAGCAAAACTCATCAAAAGCCAACTGTTCAGGCTCATGATTGTGACACTCTCCTTGGCAGCAGATTAATGATTTTTTCCTACAGCTCTTCTATCAGTTACTAAATTGAGCTTCAGAAGCTGTGTGTTTCACAGCATTTCAAGACACTTTTCAGTTCAAGTCAAAATTCATTTTGTAAGAAATTTAGGCAACAGAGAAAGTTTTGGACAAAGTTATTCAAACCCTCACACATGAAAATCTTGTGACCCATGTCCTCCACTTTCTGAAGGTATTTGAGTCTGATTCATGCTCATTTCAAAGAAAATTTGACTCTGCAGGTATTTTAAACTATCCTTATTTCCTCCTCAGTGAAATGAATATTTATTTCTCAAATGTAAAATATTCTCATTATTTCACCCACATTATAGTTCTTCTATTATATGTTATTGTAAGTACTGAACTCTACGTCTCTGTGTACCTTGAACTATTATCAGTGACATCTGTTCCACAAACTTCTTTCAATAGTGGCAAACTCTACTTAAAAAAAAAAAATAAATAAAAAAAGAGAAGGAAACAAAAAGTATCAAAATCAATTTGTCAATTAATTTTGAGATAAAACACCATAAACTCCTGAGGAATTACTTAATGTATTTTGGAACAGATATGCATGGATACTTGTCCAATAATACAAAAATAATTTTCTTCTTAGTTCATCTTTCAAAAGGGAGCAAAATCAGCAACACCCATTAGATGCATGAGAGGTTTTTGTGGTTTTTTTATCCAGAAGGGAAAATACACTTTCAATGTTAAATCACACCTATTTACAGAAATCTGATGTTAGGCATTTAGGATATTTCTTTTAGAAACAGAATTTCTGGGGGATGAGGAGAGGGAGGGGTGTAGAGAGGCAAAGGGAAAATGCAGGATTTTCCAGTATGAGGAAATTTCTTTACCCTTTTCATTCCTACAGAGAACTCATCTGTTACTACCAATCTACACAGTACTAGTAGTTACTGCACTGCTCAATACTCCTCACCACATATGAAACCCACCTATCTACAGGAATAGTAATAAAAAACAACTAAAAAAAGACCTCCACAAACCCCCCAAATATCACTCTGCAAACATTTAGTGCATAAAACACTTAAAATATCCAGCACTCAGACAATCTTTCATCAAAAGTGATACAAAAGCACTCCAGCTTTTACAACAGATTTGCCAAGTGACAAAATAGCACTTGTCAGAGGAAAAAACCTTTTTTGTCCTGAACAGAAAATTCCGTTTTCCCGTACAACAAACAGAACATAAATTGTTGTGCTTATGCACAAGAACTCTAAGCAGAAATGTTCCCTCAATAGAGCAACCAGTTCTTATATAAACACCATGCAGCCTTTAAGATCACTGGAAGGTCCTACATGCCTTAAACCAGTCCACTTTTCTCTTTTATTCCACCTGGTCAAACAGAAGTCTGTGCACAAAACAGACTGTTCTATAACCTTAGGTCATGTTAGGTGCTACAAAATACTCCTTTTTGCTATGACTCCCAAGAGCTGAAGACAGAAAGGAAAATCTAGATACAAACAAAAGCCCCCCGTGGACTAGGAGATTGCTGTAGCTTGACCTCTTAGACAAAATGAGAAATCAGTAGGGCAAACTTTGAAAAGTGCTGCAATCGCTATTCTTGAAAAAGTCCAAATCTGATGACATTGTTCTTCAGCTCAAGCACCAGTTTTTCTAATATAACATTAATTTTCTAATTATTTTAAACAACATTTCCTCCAATTATGTCTTCCTATTTTCCACTGTATGTATGACTGTTTGTAACAAACCTGTATGCCTTTATAGATTTATCTTCCTTATTATCAGTCTTTTCAAAATAAACAGATGATGCTCTTTCAATGTCTCTTTGGTTGCTTTCTTTGACTTAGTGCTCTTGTTTTCCTATTAACCTTTTCCAAAGTCTCACCCCATATTTTTGATGACGCTTTCATCACTCTTGAATATAGCACACTATTTCAGCTGTGTTTAACCAAGAACTTAAATCATCCAAGAGCAAAATTCCCTTTGACACCATACTAGTAACTCCCTCAATTTCATCTTCTGTCATACCCAGTCTTCTTCTGCTTCACTAATGTTCAATTGGTCAGTCCACACATTATTTTTCCATGTGATGTGCAATACTTCCACTTGCCTGCTTCTTTGATTATGAAATAATGTCTGCAGTTTATCAAGATGGTTTTAAATACTAATCCTATTATAGAGTGGTCGTTGCCAGTATGACATCAACTTCTATAACCTATTTACATTCTACTCTGTTAGCATGACAGATAGAAAAGAAAATAAATTGTGGCTTTAGTATCTTACCCAAAGAATTCCTTGTTTCTTGGCCTCACTTTGTGCAAAAAAAATTCACTCTACTCAGATTGATACCAAGGGATATAATATCTGATATACAACATTTACCAATGAACGTTTATCAATGAACATTTAGAAAACAGCTAGGCAACCAGAAAATCTGTCTATTAACTACAGTGAAATTCTGCTTAAACTACATCAACACTCATAATTATATTAAAATATTTTCAATAATTGCCAGAGACTAAACATACCTCCTCTGAGATACAATAGATACTGAAACCATTCACATTGCTAACTATACAATCTACTATAACAATACTACACATAAATATACATTTAATTAAATTGAGAAGCCTTTTGTTGATGATTAGGACCTATGCTCTCAGATACAGTGTCAGATGTAAACACAAAATCTGGGGCAGCAGGAATATGGGTGGTTTATTAAAAATCAAGTTAAACAGTTTTCTATTAAGTCAGAGAAAAGCAGATTCTTCCCCAAAAGAAAATTCCAATACCTTCCCCCAAGGGTCTTTTAATTGACTGGATAAAGTCTAAGGACATTTATCAGTTTCCCTAACAATATAAAATAAATAATTGTAATACATTCCTCTACATCACATCCAGATAAGCTTTAAATTCATCAATACCATCACAGATGCAACAAGAAAAAAAAATCAGTTTACATCAAAGCAGCAAATTATAGCTGTTCATTCTGGAGTAGAATATTAATCTTGAATATATATAATAAAATATTATCATATATGAATAAATAGTGGGATTTTTTCCCTTTCTCAAATAAGACATCTTTTGCAGTTTATGAATAATTTCCCGCATAAGACTTAGTAGGATGGTAATCTTAACCTCAAATTACCAGCACACAACATAAGTTTGTGTTGCTTTCATAAGGTGTAAAAATGTGGAAACAGAATCTATTATTGAGGGATCAGCTTTTCATTACACTATCAAACTGGTGACATCAAGAAATAAAGATATATTATCAATAAATAAGTAAATTCACAAGAATCTACCTCAGTAGAGTTGCAACTAACACAATATAATGCCATAATTATAACAGCATTTGACAAGAAATGTGGGTCGTTTAGAAATAGAGCTACACTAAAATTACATATTATTTCTAAGAGCAGTAGTGTCTGACAGCTCTGGTTAACATACAAATAAATAAAACCAGTGATTCTGTGCTTACAAAAAAAGTTCTGTAGTCTTATCTTGACATTTCAGAATCACTGCAGGATTACCCTTCCTAATGACAACCCGAAATCTGAACTTAGACTCACTAATAAAGGTGAGAGGACTCACACACATGCATTCCTATGAATTGTCTCCTTTATAACTCTGCAGAGAAATCTTGATAATATCCATTGCTCATGCGAAAGGCGTGGAACTGGCAGACAACAGGCACAAAATCCACCCCTCCACTCTCACAGGAAACAGGACTTGTGTGTGGCTTTCTCAGGAACAGACCATGGAACACCCTCAAGAAAACAGCATTCACAGAAAACACAGACAACGGCACAACAAGAACTATATATTTTGAAAACACAAAAAAAAAAAAAAAATCAACATCAACCTAGGACAAGACTTTTAAATGTTATGTACCTAGTACATATGCCAGATACACATACTTCCTATGATTCAGATGGACTGTAGTGGCACATATATCCTAATCTGGAGCACATAACTACTCTCCAATTAAGGATAAAAGGATTAAGTCCAAAGGCACTATTTTAAATTTTTCTTTTACCACAAAGTTGTGAGATGTTCTGAGGTCCAAGATGGGCTTGAAGCCCCCTGACTTTTTCAGGATCAGGAAGTACCTCCACTAAAATCCTTTCCTTGTTCCTCTTGTAGTGCAGGCTTTATAAATCTGCATTTAGAAGGGAAAAAAAATCTGGTTCAGAAGAGCAGAAAGACTTTTAAGTATTCCATATCACTTCAGTCTGTGCCTTGAGAGCCTTGGACTAACTACAATATTGCCTCAAGGTAACTCCAGTAAAAAGGCTGAAGGGGCCAGTGCCTGGAAAAAAAAGAAATAATACACAAATGTACTAGTATACTGAAAATATGTATATACTGCTTCCAAAACTGCTTCAACAAGTACATGCATACAGTGCAGATCTTTCAGCTGTATTCAGTCATTCACTACCATAGTCCTTCACAATGATCACTTTCTGTGTTTTGAAAGCAAGCTCAGGTTTCCTTCCCCTAGAGTATGTTTAGTTCACCTGTTCCTTCTGCATTTCACAATGCTTCCACTACAGTGTTCTCAGAGGAAACCAGAAATTTATTGTAAGAACTAGTTGTCATATTTTATTTTAAGGTTGCAATTTTTTATAGCAACTGGAGCATCAAACACCTTCACTATCTGATTGTACTGGTACTGCAAATCCCAACAAAATATGCTGATATTCTTTGCATTGAAATGAAAGGACTAAATTTGTGCAATTTAGAGAAACTGCAAAGATTCCATGACTCCTACAAACTGTGAACTTTTTTACTGGTTTAATTTTGCTTTGGCAATTTCAAAGACAGTCAGTAAACAAAAACATTCAGAACAGACTGTCATTGGTTCATCCACGGTAAGACAGACAAAAAATTGGAAAAAAGTCTGATGTATAAGAATTTTTATACACTGAAAAATTAATCTTTAACAGTTTGAAATTTGACAACTTTTAGAATAACTTGAATTCAGAAGCATAGCATCCAAAAACTGAGTTTTAAAAAATAAAAATTAATTCCACAAAAAGCTTTGTAGTACAATTAATTGCAAATCAAAGCTGCTTTTTTCTTCTTCATAATGAAAATTTATTGTACCTCAAAAAATGCCCCACCGTTCAATTTTAAAGCCCTTAAACAAAACCAGGCATTCATCCCTTTGCTTATTTATTGTTTTGTTTTTAGACTTCATAGATAAACTTTTAAAGAGATGTCAACTACCAGTGCCTGGAGTCAGTTCTGAGATAAGCCTGTATGTAGTATATTTTTTTTAATGTTTTTTTTTACCACAAAAAGTAAAAAACTCTCAGAGAAAATGTGGAAACCTCTGAAAAACCATTATGACCTTACACAAAGAGTGAGAATAAAGAGATCAAGGTGCTGTGAAACTCTTCCATACCCCTCACTTCCTGTGCCATTAGACATTGTCAATGGAGAGTTTGCTGGTTTGGTCATAAAGATAGCTGCACAGCTAAGTTCCACCTAAAAAACAGAACGAATGTACCATGCTTTTTTGTTCAATTTGAATGAACACCACTCCTACCAGAATGATTTTTACTGAAATGCTTATTTCAAGTTCACATTTAGTAGCATTTCAAGATTCCTATGTCTGAGTTATCCTGAGTCAGCCAAGCATTTCATTGCCTCTGCAACAGCTCTTCCATCACAAAAACCAAGGAGAATGCTTTTTAAATATCCAATCAATTTAGTCAAAATGACCTTGAGTTTACTCCAAACAGAACATGTTCCTGGCAGTTACAGGTCACCTGAAGTCTAATAAATTGATCAGGTAGCTGAACACTGAGATTAACACTTTAAAGTAATTTTCAAAAAACCATTAGGCTGTATCCAACCTAAGCAGCCAGGGTATTGGAAACTAAAGTGCAGGCTCTTCATACATCACCTCTAAAGTGTTTTCTAATTTTTCACCTACTTGCACTACTGTGTGCTTAATAGAAGGGCTTAATTAAGCACTGTTTCTTACTAGAAGCAGTGAGTATTAAGGCTTGACTGAACAACTATTCATCCTGTCCACCTCCCCAAAAGATATTAATATGGAGGCTTCACTTAAACAAATGCACAAGGCTGTGCATTTTGTGATCACTATTTCATCCAATTAAGACTTAAAACTTTTGGTTTGGTTAGCATTCGTCTGTTTGCTTGCTTTTTCAAGATCTGTTTTCTTCTCTGGGGAACAGGTGTGCATATTAACAATGCATTAATTGCCACAAATATTTATGAATACGTCTTAAATGTTACGGTATTCTTTCCTGTTTTCTTTAAACTTGTTTTTTTATTTTTCTTCATTGAGATTTGAAAATACCTTTGTTTCCACTCTCCTTTTTTTTCCAGCTGTTTTGGAGTATTACTAGGAATACATGTGCCTCTGAAATCATGCAAGCATAAAAGGCATTTAAGAGGTTTATTATTAAAATGTCAAATGCTGTTGAAGGGTCTTCTCCTTGTAACTACATTGGACTAAAGTTTAGATAGAAGGTACCAAAATGGGCAACATAGGTCTAAAGGGGGAAAAAAAGGGAAACAAAAAATCACCACCAAAGCAAAAGTTGCCAAATAAAGAGTAATACTCTGATCCAGGCACATTCTAAGCTCACAAAGACACAGTTAAGGCATGTGACTAACAAAGTTTCCTTCTCAAATTATTCTTGCTGTAGTCATCCAACCAAATACAGTAACATACACACTGCTCTGCATCTCTTCTGTATGTCACATTAAAGTTAGCAATATAGATTTAATTTCTGCATTAAAGTGTTGTGTTGAGAAAGCAGTAAATACCCTGCCAAGTGAATTTTAGAAAAGATTATCAACTTGAAAAATTATAGAGGCAAATTGGGATTTTCTTTCTCAAAAAATACCACACATTTTGGACCTAATGGAATAAACAAAATTTATGCCAAAACTTTATTAAATACAACTTTATGCCAAAACCTGCTCATGGATAACAAAGTAAGGATAATAGCCCAGATTATTTTGTGTCCTCTATTTGAAAAAAGGAAACTTTCTTTTATAAGGTGGATATCACTAAACTGCTTTGACACATCTTTGAAGAAATAATTGATTACAGTGTATCCTCCTATAATTAATCTCCTAGTCAACCTAAATATTTCAGGTAGTGGAAACAGTGTCTGCTAAGCTATAAAACTGGCCTGAGAAGAAGGTTATCATATCATATTGTTCCTCTAAGATTACCTGACAAAAGCTATTTGTGGTTAAATTATAGGAATAGTTGGCTTTGATGATTTTTAAAAATTTTTCAATACCATAGTGTCTTCAGTTCAGATAGGATAGAGTGCAGTGGAGCTCAGTATTGGAACTGCCCAACTAGGTACGTGAAGGTTCAGGAGTTAAAAAAAAAAGGAGGAAGAAGAGACCTAATTTCCATTTTTAGGCTTTTTCACTAAGATTCACCACATTGTGCCAAACAAGACCACTACAAGATCCAAGCTGGTGCAGACAGTCAATCCAGCCATTTGGTCGTGCCTGAGGGTCCCCTGCATTGCTGTCTCCAGAGAACAGCACGGATAGAGATGGCTGGAAAACCCTTCCCCTCATAATCAGTGTGCCCTTATCTGCTGCTGACAGCCTAAACTGGACAACAAGGGGTTCAAACACACCCCCCACCCACCACACCCAGTGAGTGCAAGTTTTTGCTATTCAGGACATATGGCCTCCAGCAGACTGTTCCTGAAAACCTATTATTATACTAAATAGCTGGGCAGTCACAGAGTATGAGCCAGCATCCAATTTATCAGCACACTCAAGGGGCTTTGTCTCCAAGACATGCAGTAATTTTAAACTTCAGAACAAGACTGAAGTGGTTCCGTATCTAGTTGGATATTATCTTGTGAAAGCTCCATTTTTCAGCTACAAGAATTTTTTAAAAAGTACGCATTTTCATTTATCAGTTAAAAGGGATTTAGTGTAATTAAAGACTCCATAATTTCAGCACTCAAAAGGCTGATCATAAGACCACTTAGTCATCCTGAGGTGATGGAGTCAAAGTTAAGACCTAAAATACCCTGTATACCTCTTTCATAAAAATTCACACATTGCTTTTAAAATAAAATTATGGATTCATAAAGATATCACAACAGCACTACAGAGAGGTAGTGCTGCTCAGGTGGGGGCAGAACTGATGCCTTGTGAAGGCTGACCTGGAACAGAGGCTAGATGGAGTTAAAGAATAAAGTAGGTATTTATTAAAATTCCCCAGGGATACTCCTTGGGCACTACAGGAGCCCAGCCAGGGCTACACCCAAGATGAACCCAAAATGGGCACAAAATGGACAACTGGTCACGAGGTCTCACACTTTTATAAGTTCTGGTCCATTTGCATATTGGAGTTAATTGTCCAATTATAGCTTTAGGTTATCAAGTCCCTTCTTTCCTGTTTTCTCTCTTCAGTGCACATTGTTTATGCTCTTGGCCCTGTAATTTGGATCATTTGTCCTTGGTCCCCAGCTAGAGAAGGAATTGTTTTGTCCAGCTACCCCGTGAAGAGAGCTTACTGTCCCCCAATATGAAGCTCAGAGTTGCACACTAAAGCAGCACAGAATCTGAAAAACAGAAAAGCTAAAACCTGAGGCATCAGAAACAACACCAGATAGGTTACAGGTGGCACCTGCTCAGAAGCAGGTTGAAAGATAATTCTCAACCACACAACAGCATGGAGATACTTCATACTAGAACATTAACAACTGAAAGATTGATCTCCTCCTGCTTTTTTTTTTTCCATGCAATCGAGTTGTCGTAGCTCTCCTGTACAGTATGTCAGATCAGTTTTCACTACAGACTACAACTTTCATGAGCAGTGAAGAGAACACTTAACTAAAAAATACCCAAAAGGAAGGATGGATGAAAGAGGCAAAAAGCACACTACCAACTATGTTCCTGTAGAAAGCTGGTTATATTTGAAATCAGTAAAATAAGGAAAAAAAAAAATTGAGACTTGAAAAGCCATTATGAGTTTCCCATCAGCAGTGTCCCTCTAAACTCACAGGTGATATGAACCACACTTACATAAGAATAACCAAGCTAGAATGCAGATATTTTTTTAAATCCTGACACAGAAATGCAAAGACACAAAAAGCCAAATAGCCAATCAAAGAAAAATAAACACCTTGCCAGTTACACTGATTTAACTTCTATGCCATATAATGACATATTAGAACACACCAGCTGAAAGAAATCTAGAGATTCAATTACACACAGGTGAATAATAAAGACTATTGAGAAAAAAATATGAGCAAATAACAAAGTTTTGGTGAAAACCAGTATTTGAAATCTGCTGATGCCCCAAAATTTTAAATGGAAAAAGCCAGTTTCTTTCTTATAAGCTTTAAAGTTTGAAGTTTAAGCATACTAGTTCTTAATAATAGATTTATTGAGTTAAGCTTCTACTGAAAATAACATTTCTCATGAAATTCTACAAGAAAACTCAGATGCAATCATAATAATCACATACTAGATTTAACCAGTAGTTAGAGTGTCGACTTACATGCCACTTTTCCCAATGGTAATAAAGTTAGTGGAGATTCAGACTACCATCAGAACTAAAGTTAGAAGCCTAAAGAGACTAAGCTAATTTTTATAAGCAAAAACAGTTTAACAAAGAGATATTCAAATCAAAATTTTAACAACAAAGAAAACATGAAGTACTGTAAGCATTACTTTCAAAGTGTTTCCAAAAAAGGATGTAAAAAACCTCAGGGTTTAGTCAGTAAAATCAATATTCTCTTATAATCATTCTTTGCCCTTTCTGTCTCATTTTTACCCTCGACATTCTTTTTCCCATATTTCTGATTGCAGTCTTTGGAACATATACCTTGTATGACTGTATGGTATCTTCACAATACCAGACAACATAAAGTTAGCAATTTTCTACTAGTACTATCTTCTTAGTAAGTTAAGACCAGCTTAAAGAATGACAGCAGTAGTCTGCCAGAATAATATTAATGGTAATGTCACGTATATCTATTTAATATACAAGTCAGAGGGTGGGGGGAAAAAAAAGGCAAATGTTGGAAACAAATTAAGACCAAAAAGGGAAAAACTTACTCAGCATAGTATGCAGAGACAAAAGTGGAACACTGCATGCAAACAAAAGGTGTATTATAGGGGATGAAAGGGGCACAGGGAAAATTTCAACAGCTAACCTGGGTAAGGAAAGAAAAGGCAATAAAGCTATCCTCAAATTCTACATCATAACTTGCATCCAACCAAGTGCACTACATACACAATCCTCTCCCAGTGAAGAAACCTCAGGAGATAATTTTGAAAAGCTAAAATATTTTAGTTAAATAAATAGGCACCTGAGTTCCTGGCCATTTTGGACAAGTTTAAGATAATCTATTAGCATCTATATAGCACTCCAATAAGAGAAGAGAAGTCCTGTTAAAAAAAGCATTCTCTAGAGAAAAGCAAACACTAGACATATTATGTACATTTAGTGCTGGAGGACTGAAGACAGCTTCCCCCAAAAGGTCACAGGAACTAAACTTTCCTCACTTTTTCAAAGACTTTAATTATTTTTTTAACAGTAGCAGTTAGCTGAATAGGACACCTGCATGAATTAGGCAAGTAAGTCTTATTAGCTTGCCTCTAGAACTAGAGAAATCAGATACTAACATCAGCAAAAATAGCATTCACTGCTTTTTAAATGAATCTTAAATCTTCTGTTCTGTAAGCAAAAACCTTGTATTATTTGATTTATACAGACAGCAGTTCTCATACCCAAACATCTTATTCACTTTATTTGGATCAGCCACTTTAAATGAATGTTTATATTATTTCAGGTGGGATACTGAGTGTTCAGGGCATAGCAGGATGCCAATTTCAGCTGAATACTCTACAACTACATGTGAATAAAAAAGTAATCCCTCTTAATAGAATGGAAAGTTGCATTTAAGAGAGAACAGTATCCTGGTTTATCTTTTACTTGATTTTTAAAGACAATTCAGTATTTATAAATTGTGATTTTTAGGCCTTATAAAAACTTAACAATTTGCTCACAGAGTTAATTGAGGCATCTGTAATTCTGCTTAATTATAATCTTCTATTGCTTCTCTCAAGCACAGTCTATTTAGTATTACAATGCTGTAAAAGCAGACAGAAACAGAATACTTACTTCAGCTGTGGTATGTGAGAAATGCTTATAGTTTTAACATGCTGTGACTTCTTTCAATTAGACGTAATAATATTAGCACACTCTCCCAGACTAATTATTTTTAAAATTTTCTTTATTTTTTAAACATTTAGCTCTATTTTAAGCAAAAATTGAAAAAAAAAAAAAGAAAGAAAAAAGGAAATGGCATAAAAAACTACTTACTAGGGAGTGAAAACACATACATCAGTAAAAGAAGCTCAGACACTGAGTAATATATAAATTATTTACCTTGGTTGCAACGTCAGCTTTATAACTGTCTTGCGTGGCAAAGAATCTTGAGAAGCCTGAACATCATCCTACAAGAAAATATCTTTGAATTTGCTTTTGAATGCACTTCAATGGACAATATATGAGCTTTGTCTATTACATCCATTTTGCGGAGTACAAAATCACATTAACAACACCATAAACCAAAGCTTATTTTAGCATGTTACTGAGGACAACCTCAACTGTGACAAACCACAAAATTTAATAAACTAAGGACTCCACACTGACAAAAGAAAGATGCTCACTTTGACCAATTCACTGGGAAATATTTTTTTTCAATAAACATCTTATTAGATTCCATTATCAAATTTTTACACCTGTGTTTTCATTTTTGCATACAAGACTTCATAACCACCAACTTCCTTCAAATTTTGCAAATACTTATAACATATTTTATTAAATTTCTCCTGCTATAAATTTGCTCTGAAACACTACACTGGCTGGGCACTTACCACAAGGATTCACTGTTTAGTCTCCTATGAGCTCTCATTGCTACCTTGTGTTGTAAAAAAGAAAAGTTTCAAAAGACATAATTTGGGGAGTGGTGTGGTACAGGGACCACTTCCACTGGGGAAAGGTAGAGACAGGACACTGCTGCCACTGTTGCACAGCCTAAGAGTACAGCCAAGCTGCTGATTCACAGTGCATTCCAGTCAGCTCTCACAATGGTGGCCACTGCAGACTTTGAAACTGAAGTGCAGAGTTCTCAGTTCCTCAAAATCACAGCCTTAAAATCACGTGTTTCAAATCCATCAACTGTCACTTACATTAAAATTTTCTTTCTGCACTGAAAGAACTAAGACTAATGTACAGGAATTGTGTAACGGCTGCAGCTTTATTTTTGCAGTTTGAATCTCATCCATGATCCAACCAAAGTTGGGTCATTCTGGGATCTGGGATCTCCTATTTTTCAGTGTATTGCCCTCCAAGTGATTTTTTGTTTGTTTGCCAGCGTAGAGTTTGTAAAACTTGCAACAAGAAGTACAAACTAATCAGTTACCAACTGGGAAAAACATGATGCTTTTGTGCGCACCTAGTAATTAAGAAGAGTAGAAAAAGTGCAAGTGGTGTTATTCTGGAGTGATTCTTCAATTTTGTCTTATTGTTCACTATTCATCAATAGTGTCTTATCCCCAACTTCCTTTTTTCTGCCTCCAAGAAAGGGAAATCCTCCCTGGTTGCACCTGCTACCTGCTGGAATGCTGCTGCTACGGTGCTGTGCTCTGTTCCTCTAAGTGTTTTTGACTTCTTCACCCCTCAAAAACAACAGCCACTTTCAGTCTTAGAGTCTCCATCATTTGTCTTCCTCAACTCTCTTGACATTCATTCTGAATGCCCAACTCTGAGCAATTCTTGATGTCAGCTTCCATCAGCCACCAAAATGCCACAATCTGTACTCCAAAAATGAATGCCTTTGGACTTCCAACTCGTTTAAGTTTTGCAAAGGTGCTCTGTAAGTATCCTGAAGTTCTCCTGTTAGCAGCCTACAAATCCCACATTAGAAAGCTTTTGTTGCTACATCCAATGCACAGCAGAGATACTAGATTAATGATATGCCTGCAGATATTGTGTGGCATACAGATAAAACTTAATCTGTTTTTGTAATCATGTCATTTTTTTTGTTTCATATAGACACAATAAATTCATTGAAATAAGAACTTTCTTTTTAATTTCTGCTTTTACAGTGCTAATAATAGCTCATTGAATTAGTATGCTCCTAGGCAATATACAGTTTAAACAGCAATTAGTACTTCTACAGTGCAGTGGTATTAATCCAGACTGATGAAGAACAGAAAAAACAAAAGTCTAGTAAAATGTAACATCACAATGCCTTCCAATATAATTCAGAGCAGGAGTAAAACCTTCATCCCATGAATGCCTTCAAAATATTCCTACTTTATCAAAGTGCACATTCATTTTCCAAAGAGGAGAAAAATTATATACTTGTGACACACAAGCACATAGCATACATATGCTATAGATATATATACATATATATACATATATATTTGTATAAAAATAATAAAAAGTGTAGAGAACTATTTTAACAATTTTTTTTTTAATGTATACACGTGACTGGAAGAGTGGTTCAAGGTATGAAACACCTGGCACAAGTAAACCAGTATAATGTATGCCAAGTTTATTATGTCAGAAGTGTGAGATAATCATATCATAAATACTGTCTTAACCCTGCTATGCACAAAGAACTTAAAGCATCTCATATTGTCTCTCTTCAGGGTAAACACACTCAGTAGACTTCCTAAAAATTCATAGCTATCACTGAAGAGGACTTTTGTTCAGAAAGTGAAGAAACTAAGGATTCTGAAAGGAAGCAATATTAGCAAGTGTGTTTCTTCAAGGTGCTTTTCACTCTAATATAGGTCTCAAAATGATACCTGAGGATCCACTGCTGACTTTATCACCCATTTCATTGAACATTCCCGTTTCAAATAATTTCAGCAAAAGAAAAAGAGCACAAGGTATTGTCTAAACCTAATCTGCAAACTAAGGTTAGACTTGTGTTGGGGATGGAAATTTTCTTCTTCCCAGGACTGCATACTGTTATATATTCACTCACATACGTGTATCACTTAAGTCACCAACAAATTTATGCCCAGAGAAAATTAGAACACCTGCTTTAACTATCTAACTCACAAAGTGGAGCAAAATAAGCCCCTTTCCTTCAGCTGTGTGGGCTTTTTTCAGCATTAACTGTGGACATGTACACTTTCTAATTTCTATTATCTTCAACTAATATGAAGAGTGATAAGGAGCACATTCCTGAGAAGACTTTAGCTGCAAATTTAGTTCTGACATTTCCCAGGGCTACTCGAGCTGTATTCAAAAGACATAGCTCACATTTCATTTTTGGAAAAAAAAAATCAAGGAAGAGAGCTCACCATCTTCAGGAATGGAGTTGCTGTGTCATAGTTATAAGCACTTTTGTCTTTTAGGATAAGAATGTGAGCAGAGTCAATTATTATTTTCTTCAAGTTCATTATTGAATGGAAAAGCCTGTTAAAATATTTAAAATCTTAGTTAGTTTTCAATTAGTTTTATTCAATGTTGTAACATCGAAATTTAAAAACATTAAAGAACTCAAAAGTATGAGTTGCAGAAAAATAAATAATTTTTTAGCATCAGTATAGCAAGCAATTAAGAACAGTTAGCTGCAATGGTTGATCAGCCTGAAAAATGCAGAAATAATCTAAATTATATTTTTGTCTTGCATCCTGAATGTGAAGTACATTTCCTCCTGTATGCTGTGCTATCCTCAGAATACCAAGTACATTTTCAAAATGCTAATCTTAGGAAGGTTTGCAATTTGTATATTTGATTTTCAGTTTCTACAGTGGAGACACTGGTCACAAAGTCAAGACTGTGTTTACACAGGATTAAGAGAACAAGCAGAAACACAAAAAATATAAACTATAAACTATATAAACTATGAAGATGTCCACAAATTTCTAAATACAGAGAGCTGGATAATTTTATTTGCAAAGTGAAAAAAGCCTTTATTTTTCTCTCATAACTAAGTGCATTGTGAATACTTATGATTTAGTAGATTAAAAATATGTAATTTAAAAATACTTACCATGAAATAGTTTTAAACAAGAGTATTTTAGATGCACTTAAAGCAATTACTGATTTAATGAACATGCTGTATCATCAATCTACCATCATAACCTAAATTTATCAAATTTACTAGTTCTTAACATTCCAATATGAAACAATTTTCTGAACTAACCCATAATCAAAGCATGTGTAGACACAGACATACATATATCATGCAATGTTCTTCAAAAAATTCCATGAAGACTCTAGCAGAATAATTTCTCAATACTGAGAATACCCCCCAGATGAAACAATGAACAATGACAGACGATTTAAGTAGAAGATTTTCAACATGAATAAGATTTCCCATTTTTAAGAAAGGTAGGCTACAGAAGGTGTGGGTTTTCCAAGGAATATATGCTTAAAATAGCACATCTTTGGTCATTGCTTATGACAGACAAATACAAAAAGGTCTCCTACTTACTGCAGAAAAATTCTGTTATTAGGGAAATCTCAGTAATGTCTCTATCTTTTGAAATATCAAAATTTTGTTTGGACATCTAATTCTTACTGAGAGGGTTAAGAAGTATTCCAGAAATGAAGAGCATGGGTAATCAAATCCACTTCTCATGTAGAGCACCTCTACACTTTCAGTGGAGTATGTTGCTGTATCAAATCTGTATGTCTGAAATAAACACTTCAGTTCTAAAAATGCAGAAGGAAATTAAGATTTAAGTTTATGTATTTATAATAAATTACCTGGTGCCATAATCCACAACTACCCAATCTTTGGCTGTTCCTGTAATAGCATCATGATGCTGGAAGAGTCCAAAGTTCCTCCTAGCCTCTGTCAGCAATTTATAATTATCCACAGAAGGAAATACACTCATCTTCTCAGATTTACTGGACTGTACTAAAGCTAAGGAGTAGAGAATTTCAGCTGCCCTGGAATTACAGAGAATAATAAAGTATTTATACAGGGTTAAAATGTAAAAAGCAATACACATTTGATCTAAAGAATAAACAGTTAACAGTTCCATAAGGTCTATAAACCTTGTTCTTGCACATTTTAGCCTATCTTCACATTGTAGCTTCCTGCAAGACTTCTGTGATGGAAAATGGACCTTTAAAATAAAAGTATGACAGTGCAAACTAAAATACACACTCATAAATGTGTGAGGTATATGGATTTGGTCTTAAGACCTCACAGTATGGATAGAGTGCCTTACAAGAAACATATAATTCCCATTTCAAAAAACAACTTATTAATCAAATAAATTTGCTTTAAAGAAATACACTAATCTGCACACTATTGGATATCTATTCTGCCATTTGCACTTAAAGAAAACTAAATTCTTCTAAAGGCTTAAGCATCTCATGCAGCTGTTCACTCTACATTCACCTGAATGGAGAGAACACTGGATTCCAAAACCCTTACACTGAACAGAATGCAGAACCTTTCTCTTCTACATCTGTTGCAAAAGCCTAGCACTAAAATATTACCACTAGATTCTCACTTGCTCTATGAGAATCTAAATTTATTTTACAAAAAATATCCCCATAATTGCCAGTTATTATGGACGTTTGACTGACAAAAATGCCTGCATAAATTCTGGGAAAACATCTGTTAACTTCTTTCCTGTCTTCTCCCAAAATGTTACGGTTCTATTTTCAAGTCTGAAAGTGTCAGATTATTTTTCAAAATTTATTAGAGATTGATGAACGTTTCTCAAGTATTTGAAGCAACAAAGGTGATACAGGTTAATTACACAAAAAGCAAAGAAATCACAACAACATATTTTCTTGTAATGTTAGCTTCTAGGCATGCAAGTAATAAAATAACTTATTTTCTATTTTTTTTTTAAACTCTTTCATTAACCCAAGTTGCCAGTGAGGGTTTGTGGTCAATTTTAAACTACATACAACAAAAAAAAACCCTGGTTTTCAGACTACGCATGGTATTAATTGTTAACATGAAAAATTCCTTTAGATTCAGTTTTCTCTTCATCTTTATACAACACATAGGTCACAGATATACAAAAACTGCAACTACCACATTCCCAAGTAAACTGAAAGGTGCTTAATTACCAGTGCTAGATTAACCTTAATCACTGTAATTTAAATGATGCTTAGTGCAAATTCCTACTTTTATGCATCCCTCCTACTTTGTCCTATTGCAGCTTAATTTGAAAGAAAAATGAAAATATTTTAGTTGAAAAAAAGTCATCAGATACTCATTCATCTAGTGAATAAACCCTGTCCAAAAGCATTTTACCTTTTTTAAAAAAATTGAGTTAGCCACGAAACATTGACCTAATTTAGCTATAAAGAAGAGAACACAAGTTTTAGTCCTTAAAATAAGGTGAGATTCCCTTCCCCACAACTAATATTAATGTAATTTTCTTTTTTATTAATAGGGACATCTCTCAGATGAAGAATTTTCCTTTCATATCTCAGTATTTTTCTAAACTCTAAAATGATTCAATGGTGAATGATGAAAGACACTCAGAAATACAACACTGTATTAGAGAACACTTGAGCTTACAAATAAGCATCTAAAACCTTTCCAAAAAAGCTATATAAAGCCTTGGTTTTACCAAGGTTTCACCTCTGTTTCAAACTACTGCAGATGACCTAATATAGTTCTCAGAAATTTTCTACTTTGTTGTAATTTGTAGTATCTGTCCCTGATAGGACATAGCAAATAGACCAAAATTTGATTCACTGATTTGTCAAAGCCTACATTTGCTTACCTTACCCAGGTCCACTTTATATTTAACCTAAATAAATAATTTTTCCAAGAGATTTTAAACCCTCAAGATGCAGTATTTTCTATCCATCTGTAAAGTTAGAAGTATCGCTGTAGTATTCACCTTCTAAATTACTTCAGTAATTTGGTTTTTTTGCAGATTTACTGTAATTTTTTCCTGTTTACATCAGTAACAAATTAAACCAAAAATTGTGTTCCTAACTTGTCTCAAACTATGCTGTTGTTTTTGGTATCTTTTCATTAAATTAAATAAACTGCTGGTCACATACTTTATCACCTTTTAAACTACTCCAATCCATCCATCTGTCATTTAAGATTAAAAAGTCAATAATGTCTCAAATCACTGTCAATCTCCATTATAAAATCCTTAAGCTTCCTTACACTTCTTTACTACACAACCCCTCCAAAAAACCTCTTTTCAAACAGGAAGAATCCTAAACCACCAACTCTTTTCTTGATTCTTGGTTAGTTTTCATATTGGGTCCCGAGGCTGAACGCTGTCTCCTGGCCATTATGTAACAGTGAAGTGCTACTTAATTCTGGAGCTGCTGGAACTTAAAAACATTCCTCCTTGGCAAAGGACACACACACACGTATTTACCTTCTGTTCATAGCTCCTTCCCTCACAAATATGGACATACACCAGACAGACAGACAGAGAGACGGATGTCAGCTCAGAAATACTATGGAAATAATTATCATGCATTTGAGGATTAAATATGATCCTACGGTATTTCCTTTGACTTTAGAGAAATAAAAAATAAAAGATAAAACCTCTGCTCCTGCTGTTCTCATAGCTAATGTGACATTCATGAAGACTTTCATGGTTTCTGACAACAAAACTGACAAAAAAACCTGATACTAAAATGATGAGAACACATCTGTGCATTTTGTTCCTACATGTTGTTTACAAAGACACTTCTTTAAACTCTACTTGAATAATTAAGAACATTGACAGATTAGTGTTTCTCCAGAGATTCTTTACCTATATGTTTTTCAGAAGTTAAAGGCAACTGAAATGTTTAAATTAAGGAATCTCTTTAATAATGTAAAGTTTTAAATACTACAAACAAATCACTATGAAGTTTTCTGCAATCTATGTAAAAAAAAAAAAAAAAAAACACAGAAAAATGACAATTAAGTAACCACACCGAAAAATCTTGAAAGCATAGACTATGAGGAAGCTGAACGAAATTAAATCCTTGGTGCATTTTGAGAAACAGAAAGGAAATTAATCAAAACTATGAAAAAACAATTAACTAGATAATTCAATTTATAAGAACATTATCTGTCCTGCTTTTCCTGTTCTCTTGTGCATCTTGTTTTCTCCAACAGCAGTATTAAACAACATTGTTTTGACTGAAAATTAAAGATTTCTGCGATGAATCATCCACTTTACCGAAGTAAAAACTGAAATCCTTGGAAGAAATAAAACAACTTCTGCTAGATACATTTTCTCTTCTGAAAGGTATCTGCCTCCAGAACACTACTTTCCAAGCTCTCTTGGAAATGATGCTTTCCTCACCTCTCTTGCCTGTTCCACTACTGCAGCATCCATTACAGCAAAAAATTGTAATCCTTAAGGAAGGCTATAAATGAAATGTTCAGGGTTTACATCATATCTGTCTTCCCTAAATTTCTTCCTGGAGCTTTATAACATAGTTAAATAACTTTATGTCTGGTGCAAGGGAGAACCACCTAAATACTCCATTACCAAAATTCAGCAATGATTTTTTTTTCTTTAAAGAAGATGCAGACAGTTTTCAGATGAATGGTAGTCTTAGATCACTTAGTACACAATATTCCTGGCTATTTCTCAGCTTCCTCTGAGAACTTTTGTACCTCTTTCTAAAAAAGTTCACACTGTAGCCGTAATTCCTTACTTTGTTTTGATTGGGTGTGTGTGCCTTTTGCTTTCCTTATTAAACTGCCTTTGTCTCAGTTAATGAGTTTTGTGGCTTTGACCCTTTCAATTCTCCTCAAGATCCTGCTGATGAGGGAGTGAGCAAGGGGCTGCCTGAGGTTAAATCATGACAAATTCTTACACATTCCTCTCTCCTGTGTGCCACGAAACACGTTATGAATGTGCTGGGTGGCAGGATTTACCTTATGTAGGATTCCAAGACTCTGTCCAGGCGTTTATAGAAGGGCCGTGATGTAAAGTACCCACTCCAGTAATGATGATCTCTGTCTGCATAGGTGAAGAAGTCTCCACTTAAAACAGGAAAAAATGAATTGCTGCTCTTTTCACCCAAATTGCTTTCTTTGCGCAGAGCTTCAAAGTAATCAGATAAAGTTCCAAACTGGGCCTGAATGAAAATGAAAATTTCTGTAACAAAGTTCCACTTTCATTATGCAGAAAATACAAAGAGAATGAATATGCTTGGTTCCATATACATTTCAGAAATACACCACTCTTCCAGCGATTTATAGCAGGAAACCTATCCTAAAAATCTTTGAAGTTCCCCTGCATGCTTTTCAGACAAGAGGGATAGCATTTCAAAACTCAATACAAAAAGTATTTTCAAAAAAAGGCATTTCAACTCAGTACAAGAAAGAGATGAATCTGTTGCAGCATGCGCAGAGAAGAGTCACAAAAGTGATCAGAAAAACACCCTTGCTATGAGGAAAAGCTGAGAGAGGTGTGGGTGTTCAGCCTGGAGAGGGAGAGCTTACTGCAGCCTTTCAGTACAGAAAGGGGCCTTGCAAGAAAGATGGGGACAGGCTTTTTAGTTGGAACTCTGGTGCTGAAACAAGAGGTTTTAAACTAAAACAAGATGGTTTTAAACTAAAAGAGCATAGATTCAGTCCAGATATAAAGGCAACTTTTAATATGAGGGAGGCAGTACTCTCAAGGTGCCCACAGAGGTTGTGGCTGCCCCATCTCTGGAGACATCCAAGGCTGGATTGAATGGGACTCTGGCAATCTTTGAAGATGTCTCTGCTCATTACAGGGCAGTTGGACAAGACAGCCTTAAAGGTCCCCTCCAACCAAAATCATTCTACAACTCACAAAGTATTCCTTTTTAAATTATTATTATTTAAATAGATAGACAAAATAATATCTAAATGTCAACAAAGAAGTGAAGCATGGTTTCACATCTTACAGGTAAATCTGTAATACACGAGCTAAGTAATACCTCAATATTACCCAAGTAGCTCTCTGGGCTAAGTAAGAAATTTAATGTAATGCAACAAAAACATAGTTCTCCTAACCCTGTGTTTTCAAAGTTAACTCCCTTGTGCTCCAGATCTTGCTTAACCCAAGAGATGACTGTTGATAAAAAAAAAAAAAGAAAAAATAGCATTTGCTTTCAGAAGCTGGTTCCTTAGACTGTGTACAAAGAAATTGCATTTAGAGATGTAACATATGGGAGAAAAAGAATAAATTAATTATCTTCTGGTCTTTTTTTTAAATTCTCAGGCATGGTAATAGCAGATCTTTACAGGGTAGGTCAAAAATGGTATCCTCAAGATTCAGGGACACAAAAAAAAAAGAAAATAAATGAATTATGTCAATGTCAGCACTGAGAAATGTTGTTAAAGAAGGCATAGATGGCAAAGTGGATTTTAAATGAAAGTGAAAAAAATGAATGGAAACTGGAAGGGGGCAGATCACCACATTATATTACCAGAAATATTCTCACCATAAACTGTAATGATAATATCAAGTAACTTTGTTTCCTATTACTATTATTATGTTTAACAGTAAGTATACAATGTTACATTTGCAACACCAAAACCAAGTTTTAGGAAAAATCTTTTTTTAAAAGTGACTTGGAATATAACGACTATCAGACTATCACTGAGACAACAAAATTACACTTTTTGATCATTTTAAAAATCCCAAACACTTCACTTCAAAGTCATTCGGATCATCCAAGTATTTGTTAGGTGGAGACAGTGTGGTAGCTCGCCACTTTAAATGGCAGTAAAGCAAAGAAAGATAAATATTGCCCCTGAAATCCCACCATTAGTAAACCTTGCCTTACCAGGCACTTCTAGGATACTTGATCTTTTCCCTCACTATAATAGGCACCCACAAGTAGAAAACAAAAACCAAACCCAATGCACCAAGAGAAGACACAGGGATGATCTCACTTCTGAGCTGAATCAGAGAAGCAACACCTCACCAGAGCAAGCATCAAAGTCAAGTGAATGGAAACAGTGAGATAACCTGGCAGAGTCTCCTACTGGCATACAAAGACTCAGCTTAATTTATGTATAACAGATGCAAAGCAGATCTCTGAATGTGAGATTGAAATCCTCAAGAGCAAAATAGGTATGTTTTACAGTGATGTACCATATACTTCTGGAACAGAATAGTGGCTGGCAGGAGAATCTCAATGCTAGCAGACATATCCACTAGATAAACATCACAAAGAGCTGTCTGAAAGAGTAAATCTCTTCAGATCAGAAAGGCAGAGAAGGCATTCCCTTGTGTAAGCAGTAATATCCCAGGCATCTCAGCACTTCAGGAAGAAATGTGAACTCTTACTTGATATTATCTAGATTCTTACATAGCTGAGCATGTCCTGTTACTTGCCTGTGGAGTTACATTCCACTAGGGAAAGTGCAGAAGAGTGTGAAAGCTCCCCATTTAAGCTCATATTTTCAAGAATAAATGACATCAGTTTCAAACAAAACCATAAATCAATCCAAACCAGAAAAACACACCAAAAAAACCTGCCAACAGACAATAAAAAAACTAAGAAAGAAAAAAAAAGAACAATAAAAACAGCGAGAGAAAACCCAAGTATCTGAATAAAATGGAAAGGAGATGCTCTGATGCCGACAGTGTTCCAGCTGATCAAAATACCTTAGGTATGAAGTGGTGGACCCAGAGGATTTAGTATCTTTTTTTCTGGGTGTTAAAAACCAGAAAAAGGGTCAGGTACTTCCACGAGGGATCCAAGGGTTAATGTGACTCCAGATGGGCACACCTAGCCGAATGAAGTAGACTGCTAGAATCCTTGACAATGGGCTGAGCAGAGCCTTTCAGAAGAGGAACCTTCAGAGGTGTCAGGACAGCAGTGGTCCTTGAAAAATGACTTCAGAGTTAGAGCCTTCAGTTTTTGCCCCAGAGACAAAATCATCCAGCCCAGGTTAGTAAGAACTACAGAAAATATGTTGCTGTTAGTATGCAAAGAGTAACTACCTGTACAGTACATACATTTTTGACAGAAGTTAAGCTAGGGATAGCAGCAAGCTTAAGTTTTAAAAGATGGGCTTTAGATGCAAGAAATTTGAAGACTATTCTCCAGGTCTGTCTCTCTCCACTAATACATAGTGGTCCTTCACCACGCATCATGTCACCCACATCCCATATGAAACACATAAAATCCAGTTTTCAGATAAGATAAAATCCCAAGAAATCATCTTTCTTGTGCAGAACACAAGTCCAGAAGTCAGCAGAAAGCAATAACATAGTACAGGCACTACTCAAAAGCATGGCTGGGACAATCAGGGGAGGTCTCAGAAAAGATAAGGAAAAAGAGATGCATGCAAAAACCATATCAAAGATACCAGACCAGGTTTTAAAAAAAAGCCTAAATGTGAAAGCAGCAAAAGTACACTGGCAGGTGACACTCAAAAAACCCAAGGCTGTGTCCCCATTTTTACTGTCGTGCTGAAAGATGATGGAAAGTTGTTGTAACACAGAGAATATCTATAGTACAAGAAGTCCCTAGGGCCCCCAGCTTACACATTAGAGCACATGAATTTGTGTCATAACTCTCACACGTAGCTGTTGATTTGAAATAGTACCTCCTCTGATAATTGTTTTAATATACTCAGTCCTTTTGTAGCCAGGTCAGTCTCAGATTTTATTGTATTCAACAACATGTGCCAGCAATGGCATCTCCTAAGATTTTTTTCATTTGTTTTGGGATGTAAAACCAAGAGGATGCAAATAAAGCAGCAATATCTTCTTGAACTTCTAATAGGAAAATACAATAGTTTTCATTAACAAAGCCTATGAGTCTTAAGTAAGAATGCCTGAAGCCTGTGAAAACTGGAGCACTAAGAAAACAATTAAACCTACTAGCTGTTCTCCAAACTAATCTATTTTGGAAACTATCTATAGTTTCCATGCTTATATGATTCATAGCAAAGTTTTTGTTTTGGACGGAGAGAAGGTAGTAAAGGTAAAAAAAATGTAAGGTACCCAGACACATCAATCTGCTGTTAAATAATATATAAAGTTTCACATTGGAAAAGAACCCAAACCTAACCACAGTTATTTTTTTTCCATGAAGAACCTCAGAATACTGGGAAATACTGTTTTCTCCACAAACCAGAAAACGTGTTGCAGTTACCTTAACATGCCACTCGGGACGAGAATTCATATAATCAAACAGCTTCTGATAATTCTGGTACTGCTGATCCCATTCTGAGCTCTCGGTGTAGCGGAAATCATCCCCCAGCGGAGCCAACAGAACTTTGGTACGGAAAAGCTTTGACTTCTTCCTGTATTGATCTAATATAATCCAAGCCCTTGAGGAGAGGAAAAAAAAACAGAGCAGTTCAGAAGACAGAGGGGAAAGAAGTCAGCATTTGGCAAGACAATTCTCAGGTAGTAAGCTGTGCATTAGGATGACCCTAAACAAGACATACAGAACTCTGTTATCTCACTTTTTAACAAAAAGCTGGATGCAATTACCCCACTGGGACACCATATTCAACCTACTATTGTTGAAAACACCATGCTAATTAAATCCTTCAATAAGCTTATCAAGCTTCATCTCAAGCAGTAGGGCAGTCTGGATCAATTTGTGCCTGTGCCAAAACTAACCTCCAGTTCAAATTATGTTTCCCTGCTTTATGTTTTGATAACAATCCTAATCCTCCCCAGCCCCTATTTACAAAAGCAAGCTCTTCCCATCCTCTCTGGTACCTTCCTTTGGTACTTTGCTTATATCTTCAAGTCCTTGGCAGAAAAACTGCCCACAGATTAATCTCTGAGGAACTCCAGCCTTGCAAATAAAAAAAAAAATAATGCAGAAGGAAGTTTGCTGCTAAAAATCACTGCTCTCCCTTCAGCCAGCTTCTTACATGTCTTAGAGCCGTGCCTCTTGTATCTTTGACTCCTGAAAAATTAAACCCACTGCTTTTATGCTTTTGGCCTTAAAAAAAAAAAAAACAAACCCAAACAACCCAGAAACAAAATACTCACACATGCACACACAGGAAAAACTGCAGAATTATGCTTCGGCACCTACTAATTCTAGGATGGGTAAACTATCAGTTCCACAGCAGCAACATATTAGGAATCACAAGCCTGGTATCTAGGTTACTGAAAAACTCCATTTTCAACCCTCCCCCTCCAAGTCACAATTATTATCAGCATCTTCAGGTGCTGACACCCTCTAATTAAAATTATATAAATAATTCTCATATGAAATATAAACCAGAGTAACATATTTAAGAAAACAGAAATACAAATTTCAAGGCTTTAAAGACAAAATAGCAGAAAATTCAGACTCTAATGAAGTTCTTTTGTTTCTTCATGTCTTTTTAATAGGTCATCTAGCAAAATCACCTTTCAAGTCACACTCTTGAAGAATTGCTATATAAACATAGTCCAATATATTTGAAACCCCTATTTCTTTGAACAGCATGTCAGAGCTTACTTATTTATCTGATTACAAAAGTACTGCATAAACACAAGGTCTGACTGTATTCTAGAGGGAGAAAGGGGCCACAATATTAACTTTAGTTAAGGATCTACAGAGTTCTAATGAGACTAGAATTTACCTAGCTAGTGGCTTCCCCCCATCACCTGTCTATTAGTGGATTTATAGTTCAGATTACCAATCAACACTTTCCATGACTTTCAACAGGTTTTAAGATTTAAACACAAAAAGTTCCTCACCACACAGCTACCATAACAATTGGCACAACACAAGACTTGGCAATGCTTCCTTCTAAGGAGCCAGTCTAACCCAAATTTTCCACACATAGGCTATGGTTGAAAATACCCTTTAGTGTTGAGTCTCTTGAAAAATACAGGTTACAGTTAACAGGATATTTGACTTTGACATCTCTCTTCAAAGTCCTCCTCTAGTTTCTTTCTAAATATCTGTCTCCGTTTGGGAGGAAGTGAGTTTTTGGAAAGTTTTAGTTAAACTAATCAGTGGTCAGATTCGAATATTGACACCTGGTGTGACCACTGAAGACGTGAGTCACCTCTGAAGACACACGGGGTTAAAAGCAGAGATTTCCCAGAGTTCGCTCTTTTTCGCCCGTGGTAGCCCAGGGAGCGGCACCGTCTCTCCCCCGCCCGGCCACATGGCTGGGTGGGGGAGGGAGCCATGGAGGCCCAGGCTGAGGTAGGCCGCAGCCCCGGAGAGAGAGAGAGGGTGGAAGGGAATGGAACCGGGCCAGCCCCTGCAGGACCGAGGGGTGGAAAAAAACACCGAGGTATCTTTTGTTCCCCCCCCCAACCCCAGAAGAGCGAGCGAGCCTGTGCTGGCAGAGGAGGCGGCAGGGGGGGTGATGCCCAGCATGTGGGAGTGCCACCGTGAGATCTCAGTGCCCTGAGGGCAGCGGAGCTCGGACTTTTAACCCTTTCCTGGGTGAAGGAAACTTTGTGAAACATTAGTCCTCCTGGCTGGTGGTTGGAGAGAGAAGAGAGACAGTCTGGGACCTGAGATGTTAAGAAGATGTGGAAAAGCTGAAGTGGGAGGAGATGATGGAGTGGCTTTTTCAGCTGGACTTTTCTTGTATAGCCATAGACTGAACCAAGCTACCTGTAATACATGAGACTGCATTTGGGTGGATGCTATAGCCTGAGCCAAGAGACTGACCTGCTGTAATGGTATTATATAAAGGAGTGAACAGAGGAAGATGAAGAGGGCGTGGTGGTGCCTTCCATCTTCAGGGAGAAGAGCTCTGTTCTTGAGAAAACCCTCGGCCCCAGGGGATGAGAAAATGGGGGGGACTGTTGTCCCAAAAATGAGGCACGGTTTTTTTTTCGGCACTTGGCAAAGCATCCTTGAAGAGCCCTGAGCAGTTTCGGTCCATGGACGGTGGTGAGAGCACTGTACATGGAAGGAGCATGTCACGATGGCAGAATTTCTCCGGGCGGTGCCACGTGTGACAAAGAAACATGGGGAGTTTCAACCCTGTTTGGTGGGGAGGACTGTGGTACAAGAGAGACTCCTCTCTCCCCTGATAGACTGAGAATTGATTACTTGAGTGTTGGTAACTTGATCAGGACTCCAAGATTGTTTGTCTCACTGTGCTTTGGTGAATTTGGGTGGGAGGAGGAAGAATGGTTTAAAAAGTGTTCACTCTGTTTTCCTGTGTGTTTTTTTTTTTTTCCTTGATGTTAGTTTGTAGTTTAATAAAATTATTGTTTTTCTCTCTTTTTCTAAGTTTAAGCCTGCTCTGCTCTGTTCCTGGTCACATCTCACAGCAGTCAGTTAAAGAAAATACATTTTCATAGGGGCACTGGCATTGGGCCAGCACGAAACCATGACAATATCCTGCAAAATTCACCAGTATTGCTGCTCTCCCTTTCTTAAAGTACTGATAACTGTGGGATTATTACATGTTTTTAAGGGAACAGCAAGATCGTCCTCCATTGCAAACCACTTTTAATTACAAAAACACCAAAGAACATCATTTCAGGTATATCTTTCTAAGTTTCTGCCAAATAACTTCCTAGATCATTAATGCATTCAGGAGCATCAAAGTGCCAGCAGAAAGCTCCAGACACAGCACAGTGAAGACAAAAAAGTACCTCTGGAGAAAAAAAAAATTCCACTAAGTCTCATCAATTTTTTCCCTTTATTGCTCCCCAGTTGAACAGAATTAGATACATTTTGGTATGTTTATCCTGCCTACCTGAATGAAAATCTGAAAACCACACAAGAGATCAGCCATGATAAAATTTTTGTTTTCAAGATTCCAGATTATCGCTGAATCCTTGAGACCTTTCACAAATAAAGAAAATCTTTTGGTACCACAACTTCTTTTAATGCAAAAAACCAAGTATTTGAGTAAATAAATACCTAAACAAAAAAACATGGCTGGTTTTGACCCTTCTATGTTGAAGGAAGAGGAGCAATAGCCACCTGAGGTAGGCAATCACAAACATTAACCACCTCGTGACCATAAAGATAAAAAGGCTGAAGGGCAAAACTGGGCTTTTGAGCAGTAGCTGGTGAAGAGGAAAGTCCCTTCTCTATTTCTCCTCTGAAGCACATAACTTGCAGTAAAGATTCTCTCCTATTTCATGCTTGGGAGAGAGAGAGAGACACTGAAACAATCTGTGCTTCTGCTAACAACTCATTTCCATTAAAAGAAAAAAAAAAAAACCCCAAAAAACCCAAAAAAAAAAAAAAAAAAAAAAAAAGGAAAAAAAAAAAAAAAAGACAGCTGCTTTTTCTTCCTAGTGTAACAAACTTCACACTTCAGCATTCAAATGTATGGATAAGGATGCAGCTGCAAATCAGGGTAAGTGCAATAGTAGTCTTTATAACCTAAGCTGTTATGAAGTGTAATTAAACAAGTAGAGGTTTTCAATTAGGTTAGTTTCATTCCTTCTTACCAGGTCACAACTTAAGTGGCAAGGCAATGAAAAATCCAACAACTACCAGCCTGAAGTTTTCAACTCAGTATTTCTTTAATATATATGTAAGGCCAAAATAGTATTGAAATCAAAAGCAACAGTATTGAGTTGAGTATTCAGGATCTGCCTTTTATTAGTTTTGTTGGAGCTTTGGCATTGAAAAAATGATCTAAACCTGGTCTCTAAATTAATCAACTTTTTTCAAACCCATGAATGTCCTGTATTTTTCTAGTCTTAAAGCAATCAGAGATAAGAGGCAGATTAATTAGTGTGCTGCAAACCTATAACCTTGGAAAACTTATGATGTAAAGATAGATTTTTCAATCCTGGAACTCATACATCTCCTCATCATAACAACTGTAAAACATGTTATTACAGAGGTCAGGTCAATAACATTTTTGGTTGTCTACAGTACTCCAGCTTTTTTCAAAAAATATATGTAGTATTTTAGCATTCTCCATCAAAACATTACTTCCTGTGTTTTAGTGGGTTTATTTGAAACTAGATGCTAAAAGTGTGGTTCCAGTATTCCAAATGTAAATACTGCAGGCTTCCAACTCAAAGACCAAGTGTTAGTTTTACTTTTCCCATAGGTGTCATACAGTATACTGATGTTTCAACTCCCTGTTAGACACCAAAATTGCTTTTATCTAAAAAAAAGCTGATAGAAAATATTAAGCTTCAGAGACCATACTGAGATGATAACTTCAACTTGATCATATGTTCACTACACCCCTGCCCCATTTATCTTATTCTTAAATATCCTTTGACATGTGAAAATCCATTTCTTTTACAAGATCTAATTTAGATTGTTATGCAAATGTTACATCTAGGAAGTACAGGGATCAAGAACAATTAAAACCCAAGACTCTTAAAATGACTATTTCAAGCAGACACTCAAAATTATATTTACAGCCTCTGTGTTTCAGGTATTTGTTAAACAAGCTGTTGCTGTTCTGACAAGATTTGTCTCAGCTAATTGAGATATACAGTCAAGATTTTTATTTCTTACAACTTTGATTTAACGGCATATGAATTTTCCTTCACGTGCAGTAGGCACTGGGTGTGTCACAATTTTTCTATTTTCCTCCTGTCACCATCAACTTTCTTATCTCTATTTTAATAATACCCCCTTTTTCCTATCATCATTCAAATTTCTACCTTTAAATACAGGAGTTGTTATGTATTCTGTTTAATTTTGGTTTTATCTTCAATAATATTTTGTAACTGAATTTTGTTTAATTGAAGTTTTCATGATGCTTGTCAGAATTTATACGCAGAAAAAAGTGATCCATACCTGACATGTAGACAAGCAGTGCATCATAATCTCATCATCACTTTAAAACTTCAGTATCAAGGACCAAAAGGTCACCCTGCCTCCTTAGAACATTTGTTATGCTCAGCAATTTGCACAAAATTGATGCATCAACTTTTAACCCTGGAAACCTGGTATAGTGTGGAGCGTGAAGATAGCATAGAAAACAACCATTTTCTGGAAAAGCCTCTGGCAGTTCAACTTACTTCCCTTTCTTTTGTTTTTTTCTCCCTTTACTCTCCCTCCCCACCTCCCTACCTCCACCCCCCACCCCGACACCCAAAATTGAGAAGCAGTTTTGTAGAGGTGTAAATTTGATTCTTAACTGTGGCAAAACAACTCAGTGCTTCTACCTGAAAACTAAAACTGAGGTTAATAGGAATTTCCACCCTGAGCACGAAGAAACAGGAATTTTCACCCCGGGCACAAAGAAACAGGAATCAGATTAACTTAAGGTTTACAGTTCAGGAAACTTAGGCTGCCAAGTGTTTCAAGGATACACCACAGGAAATATCCCACTGTTTGTAGCTACAGCACACTACATCGTGCTGCCCCTGCAGGGTTCCCCTTGCAGGGGACAGGTCACTGTTCATAGAATCCACAAAACCCACAGAAAACCAGTTACATGAGTCCAACCAGATGTCTGTGTGCTGACTGTCACTCGGAGATGGACTCCTGTACCATGAACGGAAAACTTTTAAAAATGCCCCTTCCTTAACTATAACTTTTCCTCTAATTTCACTGACAGTTATGTTCCCAACTAAGAAGCAAACACTAGGTTATGTAACAGGTATTGTTTACCCATGACAGACTTATTTTAAAAATTTGTACTGGTTTTGGCTGGGTAGAGTCACAGTAGAGTCACAGTATGGTGCTGTGATCTGGATTTGCTCTGATGACAGGGCTGACAACAGAGAGATGATTTTGTTGTTTCTGAGCCGGGCTTGCACAGAGCCAAGGCCTCTCCTGCATCTCAACCCATGAGTTTTCTCATTTTACTCTTCTTTGTCTTCCCCACCCCACCAGTGAGCTTAGTGGGGCTGAGCTGCTCACTCAGCTGCTGTGGGGTTGAACCACAACACAACTAAATTCACCAAGCTGTGCCAGATGTCATCTTTGGCCAGCATAATTACCTTTTTTTTTTTTTTTTTAAGGTTATTCCCCTGAGGAGTATGTAAAAACTATACCTGTGTTGAACATTTCCAGCATGAATGGCTTCTGGTGGGACTCTCCAAGGGCAACTAATTCTTCCTCCAGGAAGCCGCTTGAAATCAAACTGACAGCAGATTTTTGGATCCGGGCCACAAGTATGAGGAATATCATAGCTATAGAAAGGCATCATATGACAAAGAATATCTGTACTGGATCCCAAATCTGGAATTAAATGGAGTAAAACTTTAAAATAAACCCTCTCAGATTTGCCAAAAGTAGATCACTTCCATGTTCTCAGTCCAAGGATTGTACTGGAAAGATACCACATCAAGATAATTTCTTATTTTGAATATCCATAGCTTGAGTCTCTTTTTGTATGTACCTTACGTGAATAAAGAAGGTAAAAACAGAGACACAACCAAGATTCTAGTGATGCACCAGCTGAGTGGGAAAGACAGGAACACATGTTAGGTGTGTTTTACCCAGATAAAACTTGTGATTTTCAGAATTTTATAAGTAATAAAACACGTCTTTTATACTTGGAGTGGATTAAAACAGCAATTTAAAAGACATCAAAACAAAACAAAGAAAAAAACAAACTAAAAGCCAATCACCCTCCTGTCATTGCCTCATTAGCACAATATTCAAATTAGTTGAAATATTCCTCCTACTCCACTTTATTTCCCCATAGTAGGAAATAAAGGAATAGGAGGAAGAAAAAAAGTAAAAACAAGTAAAAGAATTTTTCACCCCTTTTACTTTTCTTATGTATACTTGCAAGGAATATGAGAGAACGGAGAAAAAAAAGAGAAGGTAAAAGCAAAAATAAAAGTGAAATGAAAGGAAGATCAGAGGAACAATGGCAATTATATTGGTGTTACATTTAGTGCCTTTCTTAATGCACAGATATTCTCATTTGCCCTTCTGTTATTCAAAGAGGGAAAAAAAAGAAAAGAAATCTTGTAAATTTAAGCTAGATGAAAGGCTTTTTTTTAACAGAACTGCAAGTTTAAAATTTTCATGTCTAGACAAACCCTGCTAAATCTTGCCAGTAAATATTCCCACAGTACTTATTCAAGCTCTCTTTATATTTTTCCTGTGTAAATTAACAAAATAAATTGACATAAAGGAAGAACACGTACCCCAGTTCTGTCTCCAAAAAAATTCTAGTGTCTTTTGTGATGCAAAATGTTTTTTAACTGAGTAATGGACTCTCTGTATAAGCATATTGGAAAATCCTGTGCGCTTCAGAAGGTAGGCCATCGTTGGTGAAAGCCCAAATGGATCAACTGCCCATCCAGACTTTGGTTTTACTCCTGTTGACAGAAGAAAAAAGTAAAAAAAGGGAAGAAAGTTTTACTTTTCAGTCAAAGAAAGTGATTCCAATAATTGAAGTGAGAGTACTAAAGGTAACATTTTCCAGATGATATACCCAGTTAAGTGTTAAACCTCCTGCAGAACCCTGGAATTAAAAAATTAGAATTAAACTGTTAAACAAAGAAACAAAAAAAAATCAAATATCTTATAAGTAAGGCATTCTAAAAACAAAAAAAGACTTTAAAATAGTACTCCTTGTTGCTACAGTGCTTCAAATTTGCATCAAACATCTTTATTTGGAATCATTAATTAACACACATCCTCTTTCACTTAATGTAGTTTACAGATATTACAATTAAAAAACAAAGTTGAAAGAAAATTAATGGATGTGGATAGATAAATGTGGTAGCTTGTTGAAATTTCAGTTATTTAAATAATGTTAATCTATTCTGGCTTCAGAACTATTTTTTTTTTTAATTTATTAATATGTTGATCAATAGAATCATGTTTATTAATACTCTCTTTTCACTGAGCTTCATGCTAGTAAATAAAGAAGCTACATCTAACTCCTCTTGTTAATTCATCAACATGGCTCCTTTGGCACTTTTAACTGTTTTTCCAAAAAACCACAGTAAGGAATGCATTACCCTTTTATTAGGTCTTCCCTTCCCCTTCCAATTATGTCAAGCTGTGTTTATGGAAATTGCAAACTAAGTAAAACAGTGAAACAGCTTTCCAACATAATTTCAGTTAATTGGATGAAATAATGTCAATTTATTATTAAAATCACTGTACAAATATTTTCTATATAAAATGGTTTCTCTCTTCTTATGGAACTAAACAAAAGACATCCCAAAGCCAGCAAAACAGTTCAGCCAATATAACTGCAGTTAGTAATTCCTCAATTCTAACATTACTATGGGTTTAGGCTTTATAACTACTATTACACTACTGCTGCTGCTGCATATAAATATGTTTTGTTTTTTTTTTTAAAGCCTAAAGAAGAGAAGCTAATAAACACAGAACAGGCAGAATAGATCCAAACACATAAAAGCAGCATCAATTTTTAAGTCATATGAAGAATTTTGTCATGATTTTCAAAAGACAGAAAAGGCAATTAAAGATTTTTCAGACCAGACATGGGATCTAAAATTCAGCATGATCTAGTGTTAATATTTGGTTATGCTGATACAATATGCATGTTTAATCAAGACAAAATGCTGTGGCATAAAATTGTTCAAGTGCAGTTTGTCCAGGAACTTTTATCTGCAAAAAGGAATGGCAAATACCAGACTTGATCCTACAGCTTCCTGTAAGTGGTCTGATTTAATGTTTCAGAAAAGCTGAGAAAAAAGTCTTCTAAGCACCTCAGAAATTTAAAAAACCCAGTATTTTCTTATTGAATTCTTATATTAACATAATTAAATTTTAGATTAATGTACATACCAAGGTTCTTTTCTAGCCACTGGTGTCCTTCTATCAGTTGGTCAATTATAGCAAAATAATGAGAAGAAGCTTCATCAGACATGACCCATCCTCCTGTTACTATTTCAAATTGTCCATCTTTTATTAACCTGAAAAATAAGTAAATCATATTCAGAATCGTCCATATGAAAACACACTCTTAAAATCAATTTCTGTATACTCAACAGGCATTTACCAGCGATGTGATTCCAAAATCTAAATTGTTTGTGCTGCTTCCATCACTGGACTATATTTCTTTAACCAAACAGGGAAAAAATGAACTGTTGAACAGTGAAGTCTTTAATGCCCTTGTGCAATGAAAACCAGCTCTACTGCATGTGCCATATCAGATTTTTTTTAAAAATCAGGAAGAAAGCTGTTTCCTGCCAGATTACAAAAAGAAAACACACGTGCCACAGCACTGAAGGCCAACTGAGCAAGATGCTTAGACACTGCACATTTCAAGCACTGCTAATATCTCCCCACCTTTGATCTAATATTCTTTTTAGAGTTTTAGAGAGCTGATAGATCTTGGAAGTTTATTGTATTTATAAAGGCTTCAGAACATATCACTCATCAAAATGCCTTCTTGAAACAGGTCACAGGATGACCCAGTCTCTCTGTTGTCAGTGAACATAAAGATCACACTCCCCTCATCAGGGCATCCCTGCAGTTTCAGCACTTACATTGTTCACCAGCATAGAAGTGTTTAATGAATTCAAGAAAAAAAACACAGTGAACTCATCAAAACTTAGTCCCATCACAGGTGATACCCACAAGACTAATGAAAATCATGCAACAAAAATAACCTCAAGTGCAGCTTCTCCAAGTCTTCTCCAGTCTCAAGTGCAGCTTAACCAATACCTGACTCCTCTGAAGAGAGGACATAACTCCCTAGAGGCTGTCCTTTACTGTTTTCTGTGTTCCAAGGGATATTTTTAATGTCAAAAAAACCTCACAGCTGTGCTATAATACTCACCCACTGCACGTAAATTTTTTAATAAGTAATTTTTTACCTAGATCCCAAAATTTCCACCTTTACCTAACCTTTTCAGCTGTGAAGATCTCACAGATTTAATGCATACTGCAGCACATGCATCTTGAAGAGGGGCATGAGAAGGAGGCCATCACAAGGAGAAGCTAAGAACTGTCAGATCCTGTTTTAAAGCCAAGCAAAAACAAGAAAAAAAAGTCCCCACTATTTGAAAACTCCTAACTAGATCCATACTGCAGGTTTATCTGAGCAGCCTGCTTCCTTGTCTCAATGCCTAGCCAAACCTTTTACTTCTCTATTCCATTTTGACTTGTGATTTTAAAAATTACTAAGAAGAGCAAAAGTGTAGAGTAGGTACTACTCTACCATTAAAGCAGCTGCCTGTTTATAAAAACCCTTTGTACTTAAACACAAAAAAAATCTCACAATCTTTTTATTCAAATAAAAATCTCACAAAATTTTCATATGTGTTATAACAAGGAAAAAATACCATATATAAATAGCTAGTATGAAAGACTGTATTTATTTAATTGCAAATTCCTTAGTGTGATTTCAAATAAAGATTATAATTGTTACTCCCTTACAATTTGATTGACATGATCATGGTTGTACATGGAAACTTTTAGTCAAATTTTTAGGCAACTCAGTAATTTGTCTCCACTTTTCTGAGCAGATTTCAATTTTGCAACTGGGAGAAAACCAAACCAAGCCCAAAAAGTCAGAACTGAAGCAGCTGGTTATCCTAGCAATTCTGCATCACAAGTGAAATCTCAAGTTTACAGTGCAGTAAAATAGACAAAATCTCAGAACAAGATACATGGAAGGAAAGTTCAGTATTCAAACCTTTTAACAGCATCTTTTTTTTGGCTATCTATTCCGTCCCACCACTTTGAAAAGTAAGAAATCTCAGACCATATAAATTTCCTTCTGTTGTCTTCTTGCAGTTTTACAACCATGTTATTTAAAATATGCTGTGTCTGATCTCTGAAGTAATCATCAAAAGTCTTCAGCCAACCTAGGAAAAAGAAAATATGAAATTAAGCCTGTTTGGAGAACTGGCTTCTTAGCCTCTTTAAAGAACAGTCTCTGAGAGAACTGGCTCCTTCTCACTCCCCACAAAAAGCTAAGTAAAGACTGTTCTTAAAAAGCTGACCTTTACATGCCATGGACAGCTTGAAGTGCTAAAATTTCCAAGGAGTTTCTTTTTACAAAGATTACGTGATTTATTTCCTAAAAGTATAAACATATGGAAATTATTAGGCTTTTCACTTTCTAGTTTTTCTATACTTTGCATAGTAGAAAGTTTGATCAAGAGAATACACGGACTCAAATAATTGTGCTTCAGTGAGATGCAAAGGAAAAAGAAATTTTAAACACACTTTCAGATTTTACAGTCTTACATAAAATTCTTTAACCTCTTCATAATACCTTGAATGAGAGAGCATATGCATCTTTCTTCACAGAACCTGTAACTATAGCTGAAAAATTGTCTGTCTACTTACTTCTTATTGTAAAGTGTCACATTCCTACTCCTACCAGCTTTTGTCATGTATGCCCATTTTAAGATTTTTTGAAAGCTTCCACACTGTGCAAAGACAGCACTCCAGACAAATATTATACTAGTAATTCCACTCTGATTTTCCAATTCAGTTCTGCAGAGCCACTGCCATTCTAATAGTGCCAGTCTGCTTATGCAATGACATTATGTTGTTTCAAGGAAGTTACATAAATGCAGAAACTTTTACTACTAAAAAAATCATTCTCAAATTTAATATAAAAAAAAAAATATAATTAAATGAAGTCTGACTATTGACTCAGAAAGGATACATTATACTTTATTTTAGGGAAACAAAATCCCAAACATTCTTCTTAGGTAGATGCAGATCTAGTGTTTTTAGTTTGCAAAAGAAGAAATAAAACTGAAACACTCCAGAGGAAAAGTTCTAGGTCATTTTTTTTTCTTTTAAAAATGTTTAGCATCTAAGAGACTTATCACCTTTGATACAAGTTTCTGTACAGACAGACAAGTGGGGTCTAATCTGTCTTAAAAGGGGAAAATGCATTTTGTCAAGGTAGTTAATATGAGGGCTTAAAGCGTAAAATTAAAACATACTTTCTTTAGAGGAATGGAAATAGCTTAATACAAAAAGCAGTTGACAGTAAATTACTGATATGCAATAGTTCAAAGACCGAACAGAAAAGTGATGAATAATCTGAATCTGTAATCAAATTTCTTTCTGACCTCTTCCCACTTCAATCTGTTTTTTTTTTTAATAGATGCTTCTACTCAAAGAATTGAGATCACATAGTAAATTATTCTTTCTCAATTCTCATTTACTTTTCAACAAATCAAAGGAATATTTTACTGATAATTACATTGAAAATATCCACATGTATTAGGCTACCAGTTTATAGCTTTATACCAGAAATTTCTTCTGCAACAGACGGTATCATCCTAGCACACAACTAAAGGGGGACAAATTAAAACCATCCTATGACTTCCCTGTGCAGAAATGTATCATCATAATAAACTATTTAAAAATATTTTTATATTGCAGCAATAAAAGCAAATTTACACTAAATTAAGTCTTCTGAAACATTTTTTAAAAAGTTAATACACCAGCCTAACTGAAACACTGAGTTAAATGTTAAAGTAGCTGACAAAAGAATACAGTATGATGTAGGAAGAACAGTGTTATAATGAAATACTGTTTTGTTTTAAAATACTCAGTTTATTAAGCTAAGGAAGATTGTAACATGGTTAACACATTGAACTGAATGCACTCCAAAGAGTCCTAGGAAATTTTTACAGGTATTCACAGATTTAGCTGAAAGCCAACAGAAAGCCCTCTGAAATGTAATTACCATACATCTATTTATTTATGAATTGAACAGAATATTCTGCATTGAAAAGGGCCTATGATGATCACCTAGTCCAGCTGCCTGGCCACTTCTGGGTTGACCAAAGAAAAAATGTTGTTAAGAGCATTATCCAACTGCCTCTGAAACAACCTCCCCAGGAAGCTGCAGAGAGCAGTGAGGTCACCCCTCAGCCTCCTTTTCTCCAAGCTGGACAAACCCAGACTCCTCAGCAGCCCCTCACAGGACAGCCCTTCCAGCCCTGCACCAGCTCCACTGCCCTGCTCTGGCTGCATCCCAGCACCTCACATCCTCCCTAAAGTGTGGTGCTCTAAACCCAGTGACTTACAGAGACTCTTCAATTTTGCATGGAGACATACAATAAAAATTTAAAAATTAAATAAAACCCCCAAATTTAAAGCTTAACAAAATAATGGATAAATCAATGTACAGCTGATAGCTAGAGAATTAGTTCACACCTCAGTCCCTGATGCAACATAAGAACCAACAACTCAAGATCGTTCTTGTGCTTACCCACAAATTAAGAATTTGTTCCCAGGCTGAAAGAAAAGGTTTACCAGCGCATTTTGAACAGTTAACTTTCAATACAGAGACAGTTTACACGTGGAAAAAATTGCAGTAGTTTAAAGCTGCAATCACCGAGACTAAATATGCTATTAACAGCAAAACAACGCTTGGTGGTTTAAATGTACATAAAGCCCTTTGTCAACAGAAAAATCACAGGATCACAGAATCACTGAGGTTGTAAAAGACGTCTGAAATTATCAAGTCCAACCTACGAAACCACCACCTTATAAATCATACCATGACACTGAGTGCCACGTGCAGTTTTTCCTTTAACACCTCCAGGGATGGTGACTCCACCATTCCAATGTTTAACAACCCTGCAAACATGAGAAAAAACAGCATTTTCATATTATCATGCTAGGCTTGACTTAATACATATTGAGGACCTTGCCAGACACTTTCATTTTCTGCCAGCCAATGTGATAACAACAGAGGGTACACACTGCTGAGCTGCTTGCCTTTTGAGTCTCTCTTGTGCTTGTCCTCAAAAGTGTGGGAACTTGCTATCTCCCCCCACCTCCATGAGATTTATCATTGTTATGCAGCTGTTTGTTTAATAAATTTTTTTCCCCACTCTAATGTAAATTTACTTGGCTTGACAGCAGACTCCAAGAATCATGTCTGAATATGAACCCAACTCATTGCTCTGCAAAAAATCCTGAAATATTTTATTAACTGATTTGCCACCATTCCTGACTACGCTTTCAAGTTCAAGTTCTTTTTTGAAGCTCTATCAGCTTCTTGCACTAGAGAAAGGCAGTCTTGTGTCTTAGCATGGTTGATACAGGTGTAGAGACAAAGGGAAACTTTCAGGACAAAATCAGAACAGAAGTTCACAAACTAGCATTATTCAAGAAGTATGTTTACAAAGCAAAAGCACTTCACAATTTGATCATGACAAGAACCACAAATTCATTTCTAGCAAAAGTATTTAGGTACTGCTTACATATACCTGCAAGGCTCCTGGGGTGGTTTTTTTACATTTGCATTTTTGTCTTTTGATTTAAAATTAACTGTAGAAATAAAACAAAATAGGCTTTTCAATTGCTTACTTCCACAAGTCATCCTCCAATGTTTCAGAGGAAATGTATCTTTAAAAAAATATCTTGTTTCTGATGAAGTCTGTTTTAATGAAGAGGCAGATCTCATTAATTTCTGGAATATTATGCCAGTATATACTAGATTAATGCATTTTTTATAGAAGTTTGCATCTCTGATTTACTTTTCAGGAGATCATAATTAATTTCACTGAGTCTAAAATTCACACATGAGTGACACTCCTTGCAACACAAGAAACTTAATTTATTTATTTTATGCCAGTATTAAATAAAATCATTAAATTTCAGCTAGCATGATACAGCTTTCCAGAAAATACAAGCATTCTCTTTTCAAACATATCAGAACTTCAGTTCTTGCTTTTTAAAATGTACATCCGAGTTAGTAAAAATTATCAGTAATTTTTTAATTTTTTTTTTTACATTTATGCTTGACTCTCAACTAACTAGTTCCTGTGAGAAGACACAGTTTTAATAGCTGAGGAACTAAAAAAGTATCATAAACTGTGAGGATGTCCTTGTTCTTAATTACATCCAAGCTCCACAAAATGCAACAGTAAAAGGTTTTCATAAAACAAAAATTAAAAAAACCATAAAACAAAACAAAAACAAAACAAAAACAAAACAAAAACAAAACAAACAAACAAAAAACAACAAAAAAAACCCCAAACAGACAAGCAAACAAATTGCATGTAGCCATGACTTCTTACCTCTAAAAAATGAGCTCTAAAGAACTTAAGCATGGTGTGCATGTGTGTTTAATTGATCGTGCTCAGGAAATGACAGTAAGGCAAATACTAGAAATAAATCCAAAAGCTAAGTTTTAACTTATATTTCAGTAAGTATGATTACACATGAAAATAATTTGGCATTAGCTCCTTTGTAGATTCAGCATTTTTAAAAGTGACTTATTTTAAAGCAGAAAATACACATATATATATATTTTTTTTAGTTTAGAAGTACTGCATCATCATTGTATGATGTAAAATATGGAACAAACATACAAGTTAATATTTTATGGATATTTCTGATATAACACTTCAGTGCTAATTTCACCAAAAACTCCCTTTTCAACAAAGATGAATGACTCACAGCCAAGACTGTGAAATAAAACTTAAAAAACCTACTGGTAAGGCAATCTCAAATTAAAACTAAAAGCTGTATAAGATTGTTTCTCATTTTTCTGTTTCACATAGTCAAATCAGAGAAAGAGAGGAAGTTTCCTGGAAATTTCTTGTATTAAAGCAAAATTCATAATTTTGATTCAAAAGAAATTAGATAGATGAGCCTCTTATTCCTGCAAAATATGTACCAAAATAAAATAACTTAGGTAGAAGATGATACACTGAAATTAAAAAAGTATGTCAGTGTATTAACTTTTCCAACAGCATACCTTAATTTGTAAAAGATCTCTGCTCAAGGTAAAACATGAATAATTTGATTTGTCAGGCTTAATTTCATAAGCATAACTAAAAACTCAAATGATTGCTCATTTCACAAAAAGTAAAATCTGCCATGATCTGTGAGGTACTACCAAAATTATAATTAGACTTCTTACATTTTAAGTCCTATGCAAGATCTACTTTTGCTAAGATGGAAAGGAAATTTCTACTGATGAGCAGTCAAAAGTGTCCTTTCTGGAACAGTCCTGTCGCTTTTCAAAGGAACTGCACCTCTTCTGCAAACACAGAAATATTAAGAAATAAGCCAGGAATAAAACTCTAATTTCCCTCATTCAGTCAAGAAAAACTTGTGAGCTGCCCATTTCTTGTACTTTGGTGGGTCGGACAGCAGTTCAAGCAATCTGTGTTCCAAACATGTCAGGAAAACTAAAAGTCACTGAGAAAAACATATCCAGACCTGATCAACAGAAAATGTACGTGAAACTCCACGGTGTATTAACAGCATAAATTTTATGGCTAAGTTTTTTATATCTTAACACTGACTTCGGTCCATATAGATTTCCTCCAGATAAATGGAGACTGTCTTAAATAATAAAAGGTGATTTAATGTGAGTGGTAGTAAGGCAAAATTACCAACCTTATAGATAATTGATGAAGTGTTAAAAAGTAGTGTTTAGTTCTGACCTTTGTGCCCATGCACTTGCAAGTGGGTGGAGAAGCAAGCTAAAAATCTGCTTCAGTCACTTTCAATTCCACTTAAGTGCTGTTTATACTCCGCCAGGCTAAATTCACAGAGAAACAGTTAACCCAGATTTAGCATCACAAAGTGTTTCAGAGCACCAGCACATTCAGTCATCCCTCCAAAACAGAAGGTGGAACCTAAACTCACCACCTTCCCCATTGATTGTGCTTCACAGAGTGACTTGAGTTGGAAAGGACCGTGCAATTCCCAGCCCCACACCAGGGGCAGGGATGCCACCTCCTAGACAAGGTTGTTTCAAGGCCTTCTCTTTGCCTTTGAGCTACACCTTCTCACTAGCATAACTGGTTATATGAAAAGTTAAAGAGAAAGCAGCCTCATATGAGAAAACATAAAATCTAATGAGAATTTAAAGCTTCTGCAGCTAATATAATTATACCTTTACTGACTGCATTTCTTGGGAAATATCACATACATTGAAATTACTAGAACGTGAAGAAAACGCACCTGTAGAAATGAAATTTTAAGGAAAAAAAAAAAAAAAAACGCAGTCCCAGAACAGTGAGCCCCTACCGAACCTCATGACTTGAAAAGACTCTGGTGAAGTTATCTGCAAATCTCTTCACAGCTTGCCTCAGGACATTCCCCTGCAGCTCCTAAGCCTCTTGCTCTTGAGAAGTTACCTCAGCCTACAGTGTGCACAGGGTGTCTGCTCAGTTCAGGTAAAGACATGCCAGGAGGGCAGATGTGACACCAGAGAAGTGGCCTCAAGTGGGCTGCCAGCAGTCCTGTACCAGTGAGGATGTGATCCCAACAGCTCCAGCAGAAAAAAGGGAGACAGATAAACTCCACACCCCATTCTAGTAGACCCACGAAAATTAGAAGTTCTGTATACTGCTTTAGGATTGCTTTGATTCATCATGTGCCTGTACAGAGTTGCTTCTTTCTAGGGAAGTTTTTAGGAGAACTACATCCAGAGAGGAAGCAAATGGCACGGGTTCAAAGACAGTTCAATAAATAGGCAGGTCTAGGTTATTATGTGATTATTTCCTCTGAATAGTTTTAGCATATCCATACTGCACTAATTTAACTGGACAGTAAAATAGTAATTCCACATTCCAGCGTTCATTTCCTTTGAAAATCCTATATACGTGCAAATAAAAGCCATTTATGTTCAAAGTACTGTACCTTCACTGAGATCCACAGTACTTCATACAACAAATTAAATTTTAGAGAGATACACAGTAGTAAAATTTAATAATACTTAAATTGTGGCTTTCTATGACAACAATCAGTGCTACTACCCTCTCATGGTCAGTGTACATATACCAGGACAGTGTAGCAGTGTAATTTGCTTCTTGATAAATCTTACCAAGAAGTCATTCCAAAATAAAGGAATAGTTCTCCATTTTGTTTATTACACCGTAAAACTACTTGGGTGGAAAAGAAATTATGTAGGCATACCTAGATTTCTGTTTAAATCTAGACTTTTCATTATCCCACTATAGGTTGGGGGTGTGCCCAAAAAAAGTGAAGAAAGTGTCTAAAACTTCAGATTTTCCACTGTCACACCTTCTAAAAGCACATTTCTTTAGCACAGGCTAAGGGTTAAATATCTGTGACAGTCCAAAAAATCAAAATAAGAATTGATGGTATTTAATGCAGCAATGTATAAACTGAATGTGTTACCAGAAATTCATGTCACTTTCCCATTTCAACACTGAGGTTCTGCTCCAGTTAATAAATTCAGTAGACATACCACTTGTATCATAACAGTTGTCATTGGAAGTCAATGGCACTTGAATCTGTACAACTGCCTTGCTAGACTTAAATCTAATATATTGACTGGTATGCTTCAAAAAAACGCCAAAACTTAACAGAAATGGCAACGCGTTTCCTAATCCAAAAGCCTCTAGATCCTCAAATCAGTTCAGTTAACATATTACCTGGATCATTATGTGAGTGAGGCACAACAAAAACTTGAAGTGGTTCACTGTCCCATTCATTTTCATTGTATGTGATATCAAATCCTTGTTTCCAAACGCCACCATCTGGATTATCGAAAGGAAGAATGTCATAGACATCCAGCATCTAAAAAAGAAAAATTAAAGGAATATAAAACATGAGTTCACAGGAACAGTTCTGCTACTAAAAAACAAAGCTGTTTCCACCTAAAATGGATCAGCTTGTTCATTACAGAGGGAGAGATGATGTGCCAAATGAATAGAAAACTGACAAATGAGAGCAAGTTTCAAATCACACTAGGACACCCAAGACACAGCTGCCAGGAAGAGCAGCATTTGGCAGGCTCTGTTCTGAGGAAACTGACATTGATTAGATAAACAGTAGGATTAAGAGCCTTAAGTCACAAAAATTATGGCAGCTCACAATGGCATTGGGAGGAGGGTTGAAGAGGATTATACAGAATAACACAGTACACCAAACAGGGGAATCCAGGAAATTAAGGAAATGAACTGAGCAAGAAGGAATAACAGCATGAGAGAGAGAGAGAGGCAAACACCAAACTCACAAAAAGGAACTGAAAGAAGCTATGAACAAAAATGCTGATAACTATAGCCAATTGCTATAACAAAGCTTCTCATACATTTCCTGTTTCCCAGAACACTAATTGCACAAGGAAGGATATATTTCACTTGTCAATGCAAAGAGAAAGGTTACAGATAAATAAAGCAACTCTAGAATTACTGTAACAAGTTCCTAGGAAACTTAGGGAACACTGTATAGCTTCAAAGAGAGTCTACTAATATGAGATTCAAGGAAATTTTTTTTTGGTAAGGCTCTGGCTTGCTTTTAAGGAAGAAAACAAGATGAAAACACGAATTGACATCAGACAAGCAATTCCTGACACTCTAGCTTAATACCTAAACCTCAATCTGTTCCAAACCCATACAATAGAAAACCTGACAAACTTTGTACAAAAACCAATTCATGTGCACCAAAAAAGGACTCCTATAGTAGTAGCTCACTACTTCAACACCACAAGAGTTAAACCTTCCCAGTGGTAAGGTGCTTTCTGTTCTGCTAGGAAAACTTTAAAAAACTCAGATATCTGAAACAAATATCTGACTAAAGAAATTGAGACCTTGCAATTGTTGACTTTGGCCTCCACCCAGCTGATCTCTCATTTTCCCTCATCAACAGAACACAGGAAGAAATATAAAACATTACGGGTGACGATAAAAACAGGTATGTCACTTACCAGTTTTCATCACAGTAAAAACAGACCTGACTTTGGGAACATTAAATTACTCTGTTGCCAATTAAAATAGAGTCGGATAGTAAGAGGTAAGTCTCCCTGTCATTCTCTCCTTCTCACATTTTTTGCTGCTCCAGCATGAGAGCCACAACACATCAGGAACTCCTCCAGTGTGGATCCCCACAGGCCCCACTTCCTCCTGAAAATATCTGCCTGCTCTGGCATGAGGTCCTGCACAGGTTTCAGGGAATCTCTTTCTCCACTGTGGTCTTCCCAACTCCAGTGACTCTTCCCTGCTCCAGTGACTGGAATGCCTTCTCTGCTTCCTTCATCAAGGAACACGGTGTTCACAGGGTGGTTTCTCCCCCTTTTTTAGCCTTATACCACACTATCAGGCAGCATTTTACCTTCCCTTAAAACCCACTGTGCCAGAGGTACCGACGAGTTTTGCTGATGGAGGCTGTACCCTGTGGTGGGTCTGGAGCTGTGTCTGGCACAGGGCAGGACTGGCCCCTCCTCACAGATACTGGGGACCCTCCCTGCCAACACCTGGACATCTGCACCCAGAGCGTTCCACCCTCACCTCTGTGAAACACTTACTTAAGAACAGTCAATAAAATAGATATTCATCACATATTCTTCACGAACTTCATTTGCAAAAAAATCCCCAATATTTCCCATACTAAAATCAAAGTGACATAAAAATCCTGAGAAAGTAGAAATTTTTACACAGACCCACATACAAGCTAAATCTCCACTACTTGTCCTTTTACCTCATAAGAACATCAAAAGAATCCCCACGGTTATTTCACTCTGGCAATGTTCATTCCAAGTTTTGGCTATCACCACTCCTTATCTCTTAATCCTCAAGACCAAGATTTTGGTGCTTAAAGGACGAGCAGTGGGTTGACCTTGGCTGGGCTGGAATCTGACAGCCAGAAAAGGTCAATCCACCACAGGCCTTTAGTTTAAGGTATAAAGGAAAGTAAGTAATGTAAAAGGAATACAACACAGTAATCCACATCTAGCAGAGCCTCAGCTGGGCCTGCAATGTGCCCTGGATATCCACAGCCTGTGGGAGATTCTGTGTACACCACACATCTACGGCCTGTGTGAGATGATCTTGTCACTTCACTGCTCCCCCAGGGTTGCTTCAATCTTTGGACAATATTGATTAGTGGAAAGCACAGGTGCAATACTGAAGATCTGTTCATTCTGTACTGTCAGCTTGAAGGGCCCAAATGAGGATTATGCTGAAGCTGGCTAGCCTAATAGCATATGTTCTAAATACACTATTAGGCTAATTTATATATTATATAAAGAATAAATAATATGTATTATATCATAGATAATATAGATACTATTTTATTATTGAATATTTTCTAAATATGGTATTTTCCAAAATCTGAGTTTGAAGAACTGTATTTTTTCTCTGCAATACAATGTTCTGAAGAAAATGTAAGTGCATACTTTGTAAATTTGCCCATTAACAGTGAGTGGCTTTAATACTGATAAACTCTTTGGACATTTCAACCATGAAAATATTATTTGATTAAAAAGTAGTAATTCATGGAATTCCACACATTCTTATGAGTTTTTCTTATGGATGTAGTCTGAATTTAACAAGCAACTTTCTGCACTCTTCAAGATACTAATTTTTACAGTCATAACATTCATAATTTTTTCCCTGACATCAATAACTTTACAGCTATTTCAAACCAAGCTGATATGACTACGAGCTCAAGAGACAGAAACTGCAATTCAGGAAATAGGTCTTGGAATCCCTATCAACAGCTGTCTGAAATAACTGCTTCAATGACCTCACCCATCATCCAGAGATGTTTGCTGCCTTGCAAAGGCCTGAATCCTGGCCATTGTAGAGGAACTGCTGAAGCCTGTCCCACTCAGTGGCTGCTATCCCCTGCTGAACTTCCGTGTGGGTATCAGTGATACTGCCAGAGGCAACACAGGCTGCACCAAAACTGACTGCAGAATTCTGCAGGTAATCAAGGCCACAGGTGGTGCCCTCTTCTATCCACCAGTGATGGGGGTAAGAGTGAGAGAGGAGGACACTTGGTATAGATCAGAAATTGGCCTCAGAGCTGGTGTTTGGGGTTCTCTGACCCTGTTTCCAGATCTGTGTCTGCTTGGGAGAGATGCGATCCACCTAAGGGCAGCAGAGGTACCTTTGCCAGGAAGACTGCTGAACTGTTAAGGACAGCTTCTGGATAAGAATAACAGGGGACTGAGAGAATCAACAGCAGCCCTGAGAGGGAGTAGTGGTCAGGAATGATGTCACATGGAAGGATTTTTTAAAAAAATATAAGAAATCAATGAAACTGGGTCACCTCCAGCATTTAGATAAGCAAGGAAGTATCTACAAGGCATAATCACACAGAAATCCCCAAAATCCTTCCTGGGAAATCAGCATGCTGGGGTACCTCTCTGAAGGCTTCCTGGCCTGTATCAATGTGGCCAGCACAATCAGGGAAGTGATTGCCTCTTCTTGAAACCAGGCCAGCTCAGGGAATACCTAAAGCAATTAGCTATATCTAGGTCCATGGGCCCTGGTGGGACGCACCCAGGACTGCTGGCTGCTGTCCCTGCAAAGCCACACTCAAAAAGCTTTGAATGATCATGGTGATTAGGAGAAGTGCCCAAAGACTGGAGGAAAGGCAAGGAGGAACACCCAGGAAACCAAGGCAAGAGTGCAGAGAAGGTGGAGCCAGTCTCTTTCCAGTGGTGCCCAGAGACAGGATCAGAGGTGATGGGCACACACTGAAGGTTCCTCCTGAGTATCAGGAAAAGCTTTTTCCCTGAGGGTGGCCGAGCACTGGCCAGGTTGCCCAGTCAGGCTGTGCAATCAGCATCCTTGGAGATACTAAAAAGTCTCCTGGACGTGATCCTGGACACCTGACTCTTGGTGGCCCTGCTTCAGCAGGTGGTTGGACCAGATGACACCCAGAGTTCCCTGGCAACCTCACCCATTCAGTCATTTTGTGATTCAGAGGTTAATTAGAAGCAGTTAAAAAAAAAAAGACAAGAAAAAAAAAAAATCAGAAACTTCCACTGTTATCAACCAAAGCCAGATGAGGCTGAAATCCCTACACTTACGAAAAAACATCTAAAAGACAGAAATGAAATCCTTTTTCTCTTTCATACAACACCATCCTCAGTAGGAATTGTGCAAAGTATTAATTACAAATTGCATCATAACTCGAACAAGTTACATGATTGCAAGTGAAAAATAAATTCCAAGCTAGTCAGTAAAAAGCAGAAGAGGTTAAAGAAAGTATTTAATGGAGATATTTTAGATTCACACCTAAGTATAAAATACTGGTATAGTAAAAAATGACTTTTTATAAACAGTAGACAGATAGAAATTCAAAAAGGATGCTGCCTGTTTTCATTCTGGCTGCTACAGAAGACAGCCATGTTGCTACCAGCTTTTTATTAAAACATTGGGAAGGTTATCAGTTGTCTTTTTTCTACATGGGCTTATTCTTTCTCTGTACTGAAGGACTTAAACTGCTGAAATTATATAAATCTCATGTAAACATCATAACATCCTAATAGTGAACACTAAACTACTGCTCAGAAGAAATAAAAGCATATATTGCACCTCTTCAGGCCACCTTTTCAAAGAGTGATTAATGTCTCATTTTCAAAAAGAGTAACATTACTTAGCCTAATGTTAGATGCTCCAGTAGTTGAAATGGACAAGATAGGAGAAACCTCACTGTATTATTTAAAAGACCTTCCAGCTCAGCATGATGGCTATTGAGAATTCCATCTTCTCTGACCACAAATGCCAGATACTTCTTAAACTACTAAACTGAAAAAGCATCAGGTCATGTCCATATTTAATCCAGTCATCTTAATTTTTGTGGGTTTATTACCTGTCTCTATTATTTATCTTTTGGGGAAAAAGTACACATTAGTCTTTTACTTGACTTAAATTATAGCATTCTCAAGTCAGCCTTATTTTCACTTTCCAGCTCTATTACAGTTTTCTACCTACTTACAAACAGCACAAGTAGCAAGTAAACAATTTCTTGATTTATAATTCCTCCATGAAAAAAGCATCCTTCAGCTGTCCCATCTGAGAATCTTTTGGTCTCATGTTGTTAGCAACTTGGTTTTTCTTCTGCTTTATGAAATCACATGTCTTTGAGCAGCAAATCCAGCAATATTTCTCACTGTACCATCACAAGGTTTTTTAATCCATATTTGAATTCCTTCTTACAATGGTTTCTCCATTATGGGAGACTATAATCAACCTCCATGATTTATTCAGTGAAGACTCTTTGGCCTTCATTCAGTAAAACTATTGTTTTATCCAAACATTTAATCTCACCTATATTAGCTCTTACTACTTTCTAGTCCCTTACACACCCACCTGAGAGACAAACATGGGAAAAGTAATGTAAAAAATCTGTGGGTTTAACTTAATGTTTACAAACAGCAGCAATTAACACATATTTCTTTCAAAAAGTGCTCAAAATAATTATTGACAATGTCTCAAATAAATTAACTGAGCATGCAGAATACATCAGAGTTGGCAAAGTATTAAATAGTAAAACTGTTTTTAGTTTTACTATTTGTATCAGCTTGTCAATGTGGTGCTAAAGGAATTCTGCTAAAGTCAAGGTCTTAGATTCCATAACTGAAATGCAGTTCAGACTCACAGGATGGGAAACTAACTGTGTACAAAAGCAATATTAAAGTGACTTAATGATGCCAGTGAATAACCTGCTGAGCAGAGGGTGCAATGCAATGACACAGAGAACATTAGAGCCCTCCCTCCCTGCACAAGAAAGGAAAGTGTGAGTGGGGAACAGTATGTTTGCTTATTATGTACATGCAAATGTACTTAAAAGTAAAGAAAATTATCCAAAAGCAGTTTAGCTACAACAGCCTCCTATGAGGTAGGTAGTAGGTGCATTGAGTGATAGGAGGTGTAGGTTCTTATATTCTGCAAGTGTGAAGCAAAAAAACAAAGAGCAGAGTTAGAAAATACATTTTACCTTCCATTCATAACAGGTTAACATGCCCAAGGATTTAAGACAACATACTTGAACTCAGAATTTATTTACTAGAACTTATTTTTAATGCACATAAAAAAGTACCTCACCTAACATGGTAACAGATTGTACAATGAATAACCTGTTAATAATCCACTAACTTGAAAGCCTGTAACCACAGGTCCAGATGTTTCACTTCCCTGCACAGAAGTCTTAATGCATATCAGACACACAAAGAGGTGTTCAGATACTGCCTTTAAAAAGTCTACTTTCTCTATAAAAGACATGAGGGTAGTGCTTATCCCTGAAGAGTTTAAAGGTATTAAGCATGATACATCAGAGGTTACAATTGTTCTAATATGTGTATTTATTTGTCTGAAGTCCACTGTCTTTCCCCTGCAATAGAAATACTTTAAATTCTAAAATGAGAAAGCTGGACTTCAAAATTTAATCTTTGCTTTAGAGTACTATGAATATTTATAGTACTCCCACAAGACTCACAAAAACAGTACAGATCACAAACTTCACAGAGTATTCTCAGTGCTCCTGAATCACTCCATTAAAACTGAATATATAAGAGTCCATGAACTCACAAGCACCACCAGAAAGCAAAATAAATTCAACTTGAAGTGTTTGACTTTAAAAACTTCAACCTCCCCAGTTCGTGCCAACCAGTCAACATGGTATATGTTCCTCCTTTCTGATCAAAGTGCCCACACAAACTGGGGACACACGGGAATGCTGAAATACAGAAATGACATTCAAAAGGAAACACAGGACCCAAGATTTTTTTTGAAATTATTAATTCTTGAACATTCTCAAGATGAACATTCTCAACATTATCTCCCCATCAAACTTCATCTACGTATAAATCCCTAAAAGTAAAATCTATTTAAACCAAGACTATTCACTATTTCCAGTTTATTTTTCATCGGTTTTAGAAGAGTTTGGGGAAACTCAAAGAGACTCTCAAATAAATTGTTTCCAAAGAACTGATGGGACAATAATCACCATGGGGTTTTATTTTTTTAAAAACTTCTTTCTCAAATGTTGGCTCTTCATAATCATTATTCAATTTCCAGAGAACTTTCAAAAAAAAACCATATAAAGGAACAGTTTCACAACATCTGTTAAACACAGCAGTCACTTCAACAATTCTATTATGTCCTAGTACCAAGCTTTTAGCAGCAACTTGACATTTTCAGAATTAAACACACAGTGACAGTTAAAACTCCAGCAGAATCAGAGAGAAAGGCACACTGCTTACCTGTACATCTGAGCTGTGACTTCCACTTTTCAAAGCAAACAAACAATCCTCAGAATCAACTGCAAGCAAAACTGAAGCAGAAGGGAACAGCTCAGAAACAGATCCTTGACTGAAGTTTATAGCCTCTGGATTTTTTTGTCCATCCTTTACTGATTCACTCAGATTGATCACAGAATCACGTATGTTTGAAATAATTTCATTATTTTCTGCCAACAGGCGTTCTAAATGATCTATTTTTTCTTGCAATATTGAAAGCTGGCCCTGGGAGAGGGGGAAAAAAAAAAAGTTCAATTACTTCTCCGAAAAATTCTTGACAGACTCAAAAAAACCCCCAAAACAACAACAAAAAAATCAATTTCACAATAGTGTGATCACACAGAAAATTCAAATATATCTTTATTTTATATATTACATAAAGACAAACTAATAAGGAATTGACCCAACACACAGAACTTCCTCTTTTCAGTACAAGAGAAAATAGCTGCAGATACATTTTTCCTCAATGAACTTAAATTCATAGCACAAGATTTAATCAGTGATACAAAGATGGTCTTTAAAGCCTCAGAGTGTCAAGTAGCAATTACATCTAATTCAACTTTTTTCACGTCTTTCATTTCCAAAAATCTGATCTTTTCATTTATCAGAACATCAAACAGAAAGCGATTTTTTACAAGTCAGTCACGTCATGATGGGATTAAGAGGATATTGTAAACATTTCAGGTTTTTCCAATACATTGTAAAATATTTCAATAAATACCACTTTTCTGATTTTCAGTGATAGCTGGGGAGAAATTAACAAAAGAACTTCATGGGGGTAAGAGAGCCCTTAACAGCCTGATCACAGGAATAATCTGTATAATTGGACCATTACAATCATCAAGAAAATCCTGTAAAAGAGAGATCAAGCTAATGGCATTTTCAGTCAGAAGGTCATCTCAAAGTGCCAAACAACAGGATTTTGTAGATGCTCTAGAGAGCTCCACAAGAGGAAGGCTGCAGAACAACACCAGTGTGAATTGAAAGAAGTCAACTCATCTTCCAGTGCAACTTGGAAGGAAAAGACAGATCCCACAAAGCAATTTAATGACATCTAATCACTGTATTGTGGGAATGCAGGAGGGAGCACAGCCAAACAACAAAACAGCCAAAGACACCTCAAAACACTACCACCCACCCTCTCATGTACTAGCCACTCCTTCCAAATTATTTGAGGGAAGCTTTTTATCAGACATGAATGTGCTAGCTTTTACAGAATCAAAAAGGCCAGATTATTTAATGTGATCTTAGGGATATTTCATTGTTAACAGTAATTTCTTTATTTCCTCAGAATGACTTTAATGTAACGAGAAGTGACAAGAGAACAAAAAAAACAGTCACTTCCTATTATTAAAGTTGAATTCAGACCCCAAAATATACAACACATGATTAGATATTCTTGCAAGCAGCTGTCATAACAGCAAAGCCTGCTGCAGTTTCAGGCATCTATATTTTACCATTACATTCAACACAAATACCATTGATTCAGTAGACAGCTACTCTGTGACTTATGATTTTAATGACTTTTTCCCAGCACCATTGCCTTATTTTCTTAGGACTATAGTAAAATATTAGAAACAACATCTGTACCCGACACTTTTTTTCCCTTTCAGTAATACACTTGAAATATTAGCATTTTTCTTTTCAGCAACTGTAGTTTGCAAAGGATTAGGTCTACTTTCTAAATTGATGTGTACATTCTTTCAAATTCTCTTGACCTTGCAAAGCCCACAAGAATTAAAAAAAATTAAAACTAAACCCTTACTTAGAGTTACCAACCAGTTTTTTTGATTCTAAACTGTCATTACTATAATTCTACCTTTATGGAAATTCTTTGTAATTTTCAGACAATATGTTTAAGTATTTCTTTAAACCTATTGGTTTGTCTCTGCATTTTATGGGCAGTGTAAAGTGCTGATCCTCTGCTTGTTGTTTCTGCTTCTTAGACTGATACATCCTGAAAACAGTAACAAGTTTCAAAATGCAACACAGGCAGACAGCTATTGCTTCCAAAAAAGACAAAAAATTTATTTTGACAACAGAATCAGATTAAGCTAATTGAGATGTAGGACCAACATCCTAGAATTCCAGCAGTTTAAAGATAAATTCTAGAAACTCGAAAAACTGATGAACTCAAAACGAGAAGAAATCAATATGCAGATGATGGAATACTAGAAAGAAAAAAAAAAAAANAAAAAAAAAAAAAAAAAAAGAAACAGACTGTAGTCCCATGCCACCTGGTGGCAACCAGAAACAACCAGACTAAAATCTTTCAAATGCTATGTTAAAGATACTGTGTGCGCATTTCTATGCAAAATTAGTGTTTTCCCTTGCAATATCTGTGATTTTTAGAAAGTAAGAAGGGTTTCTCTGCGCATAGCCTAATAGCCTATTACGCCACTCAATCTAAAAATAACAAATGTAAAGCAATAATTGATAGGGGCTTTAAAGGCTGCCCAACAGAGGCTCTGATCTTTAGATTCCTGGGAAGTTACAGTACAGCTGCCATCCATACAAATCACTCCCAGCTTTACTGCACGTGATTACAGTCCAGAGTTATCAAGTGTGCAAGCAGCTAAAGCACTGCTCACACCTATCCCACCACTACCGACACTGTCTCCACAACTATAAAATCAGACAACTGTTTAAAATTTTCATTCTCATTCATGTATGCTGTAGAAGTATTTTACATCTTGTTACAGAAAAAGAGTTTCGCGTTGCTTAGCAATACCCTGTCAACTACCTGGTCACAGAATACACCACCAATCTGGTTTATATCATCTAGCCAATTACATGCTCTCCAGGACAACAACTGACACAGGGGAAAAAAAAAAAAAAACAAACGTAAAAACCTCATAAAATGAGTGTTTGATTGATCCTTCCACCAGCATATACTGCCATTCTCTAGAAGACAGATATAGACTTCCTCCAAATTTGGAGGTCATGTCATATTTCATATCTTTAAGACATACCTTTCATTAAACTTACTATACTTTAGACCTTCAAAAATCTGTAACAGTTCCAACAGTTTACTGTTTATTATGTGACAAAATATTTTTCTTTGTAAACCAAGTTCCCTGTCTACAAATAGCAACTTGTTACCAGATGACCTTCAAACATCAACGACTTGATATGTTGCTACATACATCCAGCAACAATTTGTGAGCTGCAAGGCTCCAGCCTACCTAGGACACTGATTTTCAGAAGTCTATTAAAGCATGTTATTTAACTTTGGAGATAAATCTTCTGTTATTTGGAGAAAGAAATCCTTACGAAGACCTCCCATTGTGGAACCTAACAGAGGACATTAATACAGAAAATTCTGCTTTCTTTTCTGGAGACTCTGAGATACATTATGCCTCTCTTCTAAAGCTTTGAAATATGCCATGTGCTACCTCAACTTGAATGCAGAACATGAAATGAAAAGCCAAAGTTAAGAACATGCAACCAAGACCTCAGGCTCTGCTCAAGTTAAAACTGCAGAAAATCAGATTTTTGAGATCATCAAAATATTTTTGCTTTTTATTGTGAAATGTCAGATCCATGAGAATTAACTTTAAGAAACAACAGTGCCTCAGACTAGAAATGGATCCCAGTCTTCATTTAGTATGAAAATAATTAATGTCAGGAATCCATTCTTAAGGTGAAAATTTCACATGGATCCCAATTATGCAAAAGGTAGGTCTATTTTCATTGCACATTCACCTTTTCTTCTTATTAATTGTAAATAGGTATTGCCTGTTTAATAGTAAAATTATTTTAAAATATGAGCTGGATATGGAAAACACTTCAACTCTTCAAAACAATGAATTTAACAGATGAAAATAAATTCAGTTTCAACATTTTTAAAGGAAGGCAACTGACTTCAAATGTCAAGGTCAAACAGTACCAAACTGAAGTTACTCTAAAGCTGTTTTATCTAATTAATTGCTAGTAACAGACCTTGTCTTACCAGAAAAACAGATTAGAAGCATTTTACAGGGGACACTAAATAGGTCTAATTAAAAGACAAAACACAGAGATCCTCTCCATTACTAAAATCATACTCCAACAATATTTTTTTTTAATTAAGTTTTCAATTTTTCCACACATTAGAGGGTGAGCAGAGAGATTTTTTTAACTTTTTTAATCTGAGCAGAGATGTACCAATTTTATGTTAGCCAATTCTGTCTGAAATGTTGGGCTCTGCATGGCTTTGTAGATACTGAATAGAAAAACTTTACTAGGTACACAAGTCATAAATGTTAGCAGAACTATCTCTGACTTCACAGCAACAAGTCTTCTCAGAAAAGAAGCAACCTTGATCCAAGACTTTGAGAAATGCCTAACTGCACAGAAAATTAGAGATACACTAAGTATATCCTAGTACAAGTGAACAACATGAAAGGATGCTCTGTTAATCTACATACTTGTTTTAACATAAGGAAACTAAAAGTAATGTGAATCACCCGGCCTACACAACCAGTTAAAAAGTTTGTAACAACTTTGCTGTAATTTTCTTTCATTTCTCTGTCTTTATATATTGATGAATGTGTAAATAAAGATTGTTTTAAAAAGCAATAAAGCCAATCCTTCTGTTACTTCAGAGCAAAGGAAGCGCTTCTACAAGAAGTGCAAAGTGCCAATAAATCTACTGAAAGTAGCTACAGCTTCTTTGGTAGGAGAATGGCATCACATGAGCAGCACACCTGTTCACCACCCCTGTGGTTACACAGGGCTGGACTTGACCAACGAAATTTTCTCTCGTGAAGGCAACACAGATCCACACACCTTCCTCCCATTTGGAACAGGAAGAGTCCACAGCTGTTAGCTGCCCTGAGACACCTGCCACTGCCACCACTCCAATCAGCTACACAAACAGCTCCTTGTGCTCCAGTCACTCTGAGCCCTTCAGCAGCTTTCATGCCCCAAATGCTGCAGAGCAGTCTGCTTTGCCACTCCCCTCTGCTTGTCCTCCTCTGTTGGCTTCTGACACCAGTCTGACCTGCAGCAAGGACTCTCCAGAAAGGAGCACAGTGACACCCAACACAAGGAGGGAAGCCCAGTAACACAATGAGAGTCCAACGTGTTTATTCTGAGCAAGTAGAGAGTGTTCAGTTTCTCCTATGTAAACACTGCACACTGCAGAAAAGATGCCAGTTTGAACTTTCATTTCCCAAGTGAACACACACTCCTTCTCTAAAAGCAGTGGCTTTCAACAGACCACTAGTGATCACTTCATCAGGAAAAAGACAGCTAGCTCAAATGATTGAAGAGGGAGCATGACAGGGCCACAGACGAGGAGATCTCATAGAAACAGGTAGGCAGAGGAGAAATCCAGATTAGAGACTTCTGATGTTATGTCAGCTGGAATTTGGTTTTTGCATCCAGACTCAGCCAGCAACCACTGAGGGCTTGGCTCGAAACAAGCCAGAGCCCATTCCCTTTCTCACCCACATGAACAGAAAAGAGACCACAAAGGAGCTGTCAGTGTCCTGCATTAGAGGCTCTGGTGTACCAAAGAACTGTGGTGAACAAAGTGGAGCACCACAATGGACAGAGCTCTCCAAAGGGTGTGTAATTTGAGGTCATTGCCTATACACATTCACTACCCTAAGCAGTGAGGAAGCTGCACTCAAAGTCTCATTTTCTGGCTGCACTGAATGGCAGTCATCATAACAGTTTTCTGCACCAGTCTTGCCAGTGAATATATCCAGGCACATCTCTAGAAATCACGTGCTATCTTTGCCAAAATCTTGACATAAACTCTGATGAGATGCCAGCTTATCAAGATGATAACACCAGGAGGTGTTAACTATCAGAGCACTGTACAGTGAACAGAACATACTAAATATGCAATTAAATGGTCACCTACTGCACAGAAAAAACAAGCAGGTAGAAGTGAAAAATGCAACCCGATGTGCCATCAAAGGTTAATATTGGAGTACACTGTTTCAGCATGTATTCTCTTTGCAAGGCAGGATACAGAAAAAAACAAGCATACAATGTATCAGTTAAAGTACAAATCAAGGTTTGAAGGCTTTGCTGATCCGTGCAGAGGGCTTATATGTATCTGTGCCAATGAAAAGAACATAAGAAACCTTGTTAGTAATTTCCAACCTTTAAAGTACTATTCTAAGAAAGCTCGCTTTACAGAGACACTGGAATTCTTCTCAATTAAATAACTACAAAAGTCTGTTCTCTTAAGAGACTGAGAAAGTTCTGATCCAAAGATGCAGCAGCCTGACAAATAGATTTTAAGAAGTTGATAGACTTCCACATTTTGCTTTATCACCAGAGGCAGCAATAACAAGAACGTTTAATGTACTGTTACACTAGACTTATGTTTCATGCCATTTACAGGGAGAAATATAAGGCATGCTGTTAGGGACTGATTTTGACACCATCATCAGTGACCTGAAGGCAAGGAGAAAGAAATACGGAAGTATTCAGTTTAAAGTCAATTAAACTGAAAAATACTCACTTCTACTGTTACTGATACATTTTGTGTTCATCTCCTTGTTGATTCTCCTCCCTACCCTATGCTGAATCTTTAATTAAATGTCTAGCAGCACAAAAGTGAAGCACAACTTATCTGCCGTTAAGAGAAGGAACTTTAATAATGGTTATTTTCATTTGAACAAGTCAAAACTTAAAAATAATGTGTTAGACAAAGAAAATCTTAAGTAAGAACAAACTAGAAAACCTCTCTCTGTTTAGTTGATACAGTTAAGTTAGGCAATGACTCTACACAGAAGAAGGATATGCTCAATTATAGTTAAGAGTTACTGTTGTGTAGACTATGTATTCTGTAAAATACATTTTGCTCAACATTTCGCACCAGATTTAAAGACTGTAATTGAAGGAGGCTAATAGCTTCTGCTTGACTGCTGCTTAGCCAGAACTTTACACAAAATGTGCAAGCAACAAAAACAAATACAGTCTGTGAACATTAGGAAAACACAGAATTGTTACTGACCTGTAATTATGTTCACAAAGGCAGCTGCTCCTCCTTTTCAAAGTACTAGAAACTCAGCAGAAGTAAACATAGATTTTCATTATTTGCACTCAAGATCATTTCCATGACATTCAAAGACTTTTAGATTGTGAAGTTACTAAGTGTTGTTAATAGGAATTAGTTTGTTTTTAAATAACTCAACATGTTTCAAATTGAGAAAAATTTATTCCCTCTGTGGATTTCTTCACTCAACTTTCAATCTCCTGTGATGTAAAACTCATAAGAATGCTAGTAAGTCACTGTGCCCACAGTTTTTCAGTGCTCAGAGGTAAAAAAATAAATAAGTACTTCAAAATGAGGCACAACCTTAATTACCACGACTCACATTTTAGAGAGACAAACATTTCCTAAAATACCCGGCCATGCTGGTTCCAATACTTCTACAAACAGAAGTCCTGCTCCTTGTTATATAACTAAGGTCAGACAGCTCCCAAATGAGCTGACAAACACACAGTAGTTACTAACAACATGCAGCATCAAAACTTGTGTGTTCATACTGCATGTGACTAATTGATTTCAGCTTCTTCACTATGGCAGGGTACCCAGCAAAGCCTCAGCTGGAAAAGGTGTGTGTAGGGTGTCTGTGGGGCATGGTACCTACCAAGCATGAGCCCAGTGCAGACTCGGGGCTGACTGAAGGCAGAGCTGCCTTGCAGAAGGGGAAGGGCAACTTCAGCAGAGCCCTGGAGTAAAGCTCACCACACAGACCAGAGAACTCTGGTGTTTCTCCCATGTTTTTGGTCCGAATTTCCTGCCACTACTGCCCCACCCTACTGTGATTCCTGCTTTGGCCAAGTGGTCAAATATACAATAACACAATTATTGGCTAACTCAGATGAAGTAGCCCATACAGGAACAGCCACCACGCGCGATATTTGTGCTGGAGTATCCGATGCATTGTGTAGATGCCTTGAAAGCATGAATCCAACAAGAAGATTTACCAGTACCAACTGCCAGGACACTCAATGATTTGCTGGAAGGACACAAGAACCAAAAAAAAAAAACAAAAAAAAAACAAACACCAAGCCAGCTACTTATAGAGGAACTGTACTTGATCACCACTCTTTGATGCAGCACAACTGGTGAGTTCGTAAAAGCAGTTAACACACATGAGATGAGGGCATGCTTCAAATAATGGTGGTCAAAGAGGAAGGTGGGCAAAGAGATCTTATTTAAATAACAGCTGTTTAGGAAAAAGGAAATGGTAAGCACGGTGGTTGCTGTATGTTTCTGCTTTGCCTTTTAATAACGTTTAAAGAAAAGAATAAAGACAAAATGAAGCATTCCTTGGTGCTGGTCCATTTACCTACCAGAATCATAGCAGGCTTGACTTTCAAAAATGTATTTCCAGAAACAACATTTCACACAGTGCAGAGATATTGTCCCATAAAAGCTAAACCAAGCCATGTGAAAAAGTGGTTAGAGGAAAAAGCTCAAGTTCAAAGTATTACCTGTCAGGTAGTGACAGAGGATGATTCAATGGAATGCTGTTTCCCCTTGGTCAGCCATAAAATTCACTAAAATTTAACTTTCATCATAAGACTACATAAAGAGCATATATTTCTGATGCAAGACACTATTACAAACAAACCCTCCACTTTTTTTTTTTTTTTAATTGGACTTTTAGTGTATGCCATGCATGCTTAGGTGAGACTCTAGAATCAAAATAAATATCCCACAAGCCATTAGGCTAACTATTTTTATTCTATGAGTCCAAAATCCAGAATAGATTAATATGGGTTTATCAGTATTTGGTATTCATCTGTATACAATAACACAAGTTCTACAAGATAAGCTGCTTAGGGATGTCTTCTCAGACTTGATTTCAATGCAGCTTTCACTTAGTAGTTATCAATTTAGCCCACACATCACCTGTATGTGAGACTTGCTGCACAGGTAATGTGATAGGACTAAACATCACTTTGAACCTTCCTCAGATCTGCAGTCACACAAGATTTCTGAGAGAATATTGTATTACTGCTAACAAAAAACAATACACTCAGCCCTTTTTCCACTATATTCAACTAGAAGAATCTTACACAATGATCTGTACAGACAACTGGTGCAATAATAACCTAAAAATGCACCTAAGGCTCTCCCTGCACCCTGAGCTCATCTCTGCACAACACTGCAGCATGGATCCTAGCCCTGAGACAGGACACCAAGGCTCATCATATTCTGATATGTGTCCTGAGACAGGAGCATCCTAGCATGGCTAGGAACAGGCTCAGATAGACAGAGCTCGTGATATGGTCATCACCAGAATAATATACACCTGAAACACAGGCAGGATCCACGAAGATACCTGCAGGAATTACAGAGGAGAGGTCAGTAAGCCTTGATCTACATGTGTTACAGGTACCTATTTTTCACCAAATTAACAGAGGCTTCCATTCTGTGGCAACACACAGATCTTCTGCTATTATGATTTAAATGCACCACCAGCGATGACAGGGCTGTAAATCACTTTAGCTGAAGTTCTATTACAGTTGCCTTGATGCCACCCTAGCACAGATAGGGGTGGCAAACACAGTGAAACTCACTACTGATGCCAGCTTTTGCAACACGAACACCAAAAAAGACACAAAGTTACTGACGTGTCCCAAGCCTGACCAGGGGTTCTGTTTAGTACCACAGTGAAAAGCATTTAAGGATTTCAAAGAGAACATAAAGCCATCTGTCTATGGATATTTATCCATCTTGGAAGATCTTGCCCAAAAATTATTTCTGCAAGACAATTTTGTTGGTGACCTGAGCTCTCAAACTAGTAAGCAAGTTCTGTAAGGACACTCTTGACTACTCTGGCCTACACTGAGAAGCCTAAAGGAAGACTGAGTCTGATGCAAGCTACCATGAGACCACACAAAGGCACCTTGCTTTGGAAAAAACGTGGTAAATGAAAATGGAGCAGCAGTTCTAATAACTTATTTTACTACTGGCACTTCAGGTGAATACAGCCCAACAGGCACTACCAGCTGAAAAATCCCATCTCTTGTTCTGGTAGAATTCAAACAGAATACCTAGATAGCAAATGCTTATAAGCTAAACAAGGGACTGCTTCCAGAAGTACCCACTTCTCTGAGCTAATTGTAAGCCACGTAGGTCAGAAAGAACAAACTAATCAATGTGCAGCTTCCGGGGCATGAAAGGTGACGTGTTTTGTTACCAGAGCTGCACAGAGAACAGCAAAGCACATTGCCAAATCAGAGAGGTATGAAGTGAATCAAACCAATAACATCTGAAAGAAAGAAAAAAAGTCTTAATTCCTTTTTCTAAGCTAAAAAATTCTGACCTTTGTTATCAGGAAAGAGAATGCATTCTTAAATTGACAGTCTGCTGCCATAGTTTTTTACAAACAAAAACAGCCTGAAGGTTTTACATCTGTGGCTAGTTTCACTTAGAGTACTTTGAGCTCTGGCAACACTGCACTGACACAAACAACTTTTTGTCAGCTGAGGTAGTAGTATTAAAGTGTTTCCTTCATATATTTCTGGAGGCTTCTATCCCTTCTTTATCTTTTGCATTTATTTTAAACTGATGTTATAAAACTGAAAGCATTTGCTAGGCATCAGAGGTTTCACAGTTGTAACAAAGTGAAACATTTGAAATTCATCTGTAACTTCCTCAAAAGACAAAGCAGTAAGAAAGGAAAAGGTAACTGTTTTACCCAAAGGAAGGATCAGTGAGGGGCAGAAGTTTCTCCAGTGACAATCAGAAGCCTCAAAGAAATCTAAGCATGGAAAAGACAAAACCAGTAAACACTGACAGACTGTTCTAGAAGACCAAGGGGAGGGAGGAGGATGAAAGGAGAAACGTTTGTCTCTAGCTGACTACACCACCTAGAAGGAATAGGCCTGAAAACAGATTAAGGTACCAAACCCACAGTCACAAGAGGTAAAACCATGTTACACCTCTGAGCAGGATTACACTGTAGGACAGGAACTTCAACTGCAAGACACTAAAAATGGAAGACAAAACACGCCTAATAAATCTTCCTTGTTCACTCAAGAATTTCAACCCAAAATCTAACACTAAAAGTAAAAAACAACACCCATGGATGAGCTTTCCTGTTCCATACTTTAATACCTACCTGTATTACACTCAGCTGGTGGAATAATGATACATTAAGTGATTTCCTCACATAAGATACTGCTCATATCCCCAAAGCAGTACTTGTACTTAGCTGTTACAAGAGCAGTATGTGGCATCACCCTCCTGCTGGAGTTACACATTGAACAGACACAGCTGCTGTAGCCAGCCTTGTCTTGCTCCTCTTCTCTTCCTTCCTGCAAAAACTAAAGGATGACCTCTGAACTGTAACTTGAAGGAATAAAGGCAGAACAGATCTTCCCTCTTTCTTTACATTTAAGTTGAGGTTTTTGTCTTTACCATTAAAAATGGTACTGATTATTACTTCTGCATTGCATGAAACAACAGTGGTTCTAACAGAAAGATAATTGCTACTTTTTAACTAAGCTTTTAGTTATTTTATTCAAGTCTCACTCCAGTATTAAAATATAATTTCATTCTGTTTGTTTCCAATAAAAATAAAAATAAGTACCGTGCAAGCATAAATAGGTTATAACTTTGTATTCTACGTTGAGGGGTTTTGCTGGGGTTTTTTGTCCATAAGAACACACAGCTGTGTACAGCCGTTCTGCACAGCAAACCATGTCCTCTCTGAAATCCATGTTTCTTCTCACGGGCAAACATTCCTTATTAGAACACAACCACGACACACAGCTTTTAAACTTCTCTGCCACGCAGCCAACACAGGAAAGTGAAGAACTGAAGTACTGCGCCGTTTAACCATGAGGAGCAGTCGGGTCAGCCAGTTACGGCTCAGCGGAAAGGAAAGCAGCCACCAAGTCCGCATTTCCCTAAACCTACCTGTTGTTGACACGGCTGAGGACCCGAGCTCTCAGCTCTCCCCGTCCTGCCCGCGCACGTCCCGCACCCCGCTCCGCCGCCCGGGGAGCCGCCCG
>VZSE01011097.1:44733-70433 GCA_013398275.1 Promerops cafer | reverse complement strand
CAGCCCCGCTGCCCGCCCCTGGCTCGGCGCGGCGGGAGCTGCCCCGCGGCCGCTCGGAGGCGCCGCGCACCGATGTCCCCGCTGCTGCCGCCGCCCCGTCGGCGGTCGGTGTGTGGCAGCCTCCGCCGTGGAAGCGAGGAGGCTGGAGGAGGAAGCGAGAGGAGGGAGGGCGGGAGAGAGGGCTGCCCGGGGACTCCGCCGTTCTGCCCGCGCCTCGCGGCCGCGGGGGACTGGAGGAGAGGGAGTGAGGGGCGTGGGGAGACCTCCGGTTCCGAGCGACCCCAGCATCCGCGTTGTTCGGGAGAGTCCCGTCCGCTCTTCTGTGGGGACCCTGTTGCCCGCTAGCGCAGTTAGGCACGTTTGTGAGCCGCAACCAAGCTCCAGCTTGGGTCAAGCTTTTCTAGGTAAGAAGAAGTAGAGCGTTCCACGGTGCTTTCATGCGAAGTACCGCATCTTCCTACAGCAATGGGTCACTGCTGAAATAGCCGGCTCGTGGAAGGCCGTTCAGGTTGTGCCCTCTGTTTGGTAGCATTTAGCTCCTAATTTTTACAGATTTAATCTGCTCGGTCTGAAAATGTGCATGCCTGGTGCCTGCTTCTACCCAGTATTTCAAGGAATTACTTAACATGCATTGTCTGCCATTGAGAATTAGGCACATCCTGGGAATATGTTCTACCATTGTGTGTGCTTTATAAATGACTGTCATTGACACATACGCCTATGTCTTAAAGCCAGGATTTATGTGTTAGCACCACTATCTTATTTTCTTTTGCCAAGAATACCATCCCCTTTCCCACCCTGCCTGTTCCCTGCCTCCCAATTGTTAAAACTGTAATAGAAGACAAAAATTTGGCCAATGAATTTTAGTGGGTCTTTGCAGGAGCCAAGAAGCTTGTACCATTGCTAACTTCTCCCATGTTTGGAGCTTTTTCTAGTATCTTAGATAACATACTTCAAAGTTTGATTATTCATAACTTTCCCATTTCTCCCACTGGACAAAAAGTTGAATTGTTGGAGTCCATCTTTGCAGAGCAGTAAGGACTGCTACAGTCACTGGGTATGGATGTTAAGAGCTAGTGTAGCTGCTGAGGGGAGAGGAACCTCAGTCCACCTCTTACTATTTTGTTGCCAGGGCCAGCAAGAGATTCTCAGGGCCTAGAGAGGGATGGCAGGTCAGCAAGAAAGCTCCTGAAGGAATTCCAGCCACTCTGGCCTGTAACTCAGTTTCTGGTGGTGGAGAGGGCAGCTTCAATGCCTCTGTGTACACGAGGGTCTTGTCCTAATGGAATGCATGTAACTCCTCCTGGGGACGGATGAGGAGCCAACCAAAGGCTTACAGGTCAGGATTAAAGGGAGGGCAGGGGCAGGTGACATTACAATGGGGTTCTGCAACAGATGAATCCCTCCACAGACAGAGAGGAGCAGCCTCATGTTCACAAGGCCTGTTCCTCACAGGGGACTTCAGCCAGCCCAGCATCTGTTGGAGGAACAGCACAGCAGAGCACAGGCAATCCAGGAGGTTCCTGGAATGCCTTGATGAATACTTCCTTCTCCAAGTCATAGAGGAGCCAGTGAGGAGAGGTGCTGTGGTGGACCTTATTCTCACCAACAAGGAGAGGGCTGCAGTGACCATGAAACTGTGGAGTCCAAGTTACTTGGGGCAATGAGGAGGGATCACAGCAAGTTCACCACCATGGACTTCAGGACAGCTGACCTGGCCTCTTCAGTGTTCTGCTTCTTAGAATACCACGGGATAAAGCCCTGGAGAGGGGCACAGGGAAGCTGGTTGATAGGGACCACCTCTTCCTAGCAATTCATCCCAACAAAAAGGAAGTCAGGCAAATTCCCAGGAGACCTGCATGGATGAACAAGGAGTTTCTGGAAACTCAAATACTAAAAGGAAATCTGTAGAGGGTGGAAGTAAAGACAAGTATTCTGGGAGAAATACAGAGAACTAGTCTGAGTTAGGGAAGATAAAGCACTGGTAGTATTAAACTTACCCAGGGACATCAAGGGCAAAAATAAAAGCTTCTATAGGTACATCAGTGGTAAAAGAAGGAATAGAAAAAAATGTGTGGGCCTCTCCAGAAGAATATAGGAGATTTCCTGGGACATGGAGAAAGCTGAGGTACTTCATGACTTTTTTGCCTCAGTCTTTATTGGCAAGTGACTCCAGCCTTCCTGCTCGAGTCACAGAAGGCAAAGGCAGGGATATGCAAAATGAAGAAGCACCCACTGCAGGAAAAGATCAGATTCAAGACATCTAAGGAAACTGAAGGTGCACAATTCCATGTGTTCTGATGAGAAGCATCTACAGGTCCTGAGGGAACTGGTGGAGAAAGAGGCTAAGCCACTGTATTTGAGAAGTCATGATGGGCAGGTGGAGTTCCCATGACTGGAAAAGGGGAAATATCAACCTCACTTTTAAAAGGGGAAATTAGGAAGACTCAGGGAACTACAGGCCAGTGTGTCTCACCTTAGCACCCAACAAGATCACAGAGCAGACCCTTCTCAAAGCTATGGTAAGGCACATAGAAAATAAGGAGATGACTGACAACCAACATGTCTTCACTAAGAGCAGCTCTGGGAAGAAGGACTTGGGGTGTTGGTGGATGAGAAGCTTGTCATAACCCAGCAAGGTGAGCTTGCTGCCCAGAAAGCCAAACATGTCCTGGGCTACATTAAAAGCATAGCCAGCAGGTCTAGGGAGGTGATTCTTCCCCTGTGCTCAGCTATCATGAGACCTCACCTGGAGCACCCAGTGCTGGGACCCCCAGCATAAGGACATGGACCTCCTGGAGCTGTCAAGGGACAGCCACAAGGTGGTCAGGGGGCTGGAGATCTCGCCTATGAAGGCAGGCTGGGAGAGCTGGGGCTGTTCTGCCTGGAGAAAGTTCCAGGGAGACTTTACAGCACCTTCCAGTACCTAAAGTGAGGCTACAAGAGAGCTGAAGAGGGACTTCTCACAAGGTCATGTAAAGATAGGACAAGAGGGCATGGCTTTAGACTGAAAGAGTGTACCACACAGTTGTCAGGTGGCTAGGAGAACAAATGTCATATCCACAGGCCTTTTGAACACTTCCAGACAGGCAATTCTACCTCTTCCCTGGGCAGCCTGTTCCAATGCCTGACTGCCCTTTCAGGGAAGAAATTATCCTTTATCTAAATCTAAACCTCCTCTGGCATAATTGAGGCTGCTCTTTCTTGTCGTGTCACTTGCCAGGGAGAAGTGACTGGCCACCATCTGGCCTCAGCCTCCTTACAGGGAGTTGTAAAGGGTGATAAGGTCCCCCCTGAGCCTCCTTTTCTCCAGGCTGAACAGCCCCAGATGCCTCAGCTGCTCCTTATCAGACTTGTGCTCCCTTCATCAGTTCCATTGCCCTTGTGCTGGATCCTTCCTGCCCTAGTTTGCTTTTTTCACCAATGCTAAGCATATGTATTCTTAGGAATCTGATTTGATACACACACAGGGAGAGAGAATTCTTAGTTTCATTTTCTTAAGAAATTTAGCTTGTCTGAGCACACGCTCTTTTTTCGTTTTCTGCTTCAGTAGCTTTTCAAGCTCTGGATGCAATAACCTACATTTGACAAAGATGTAATATTAAAAGCACTTAATTTTGATGTTTCCTCAATGTCAGATCAATCATTTTTATTTAAATACAAATGAAAAATCAACCAGGAAATGGTTTAGCAGTGCCTCATTGCCTACTATTAGTATCATGCTGCAGCACTTGCCAGTCTTTGCATTTATTGAAGGTGTAAGGCTCCAGACTGCAAAAATCAATCCACTTTCCAAGCAGTCAGGTCATTCTTCTCTGAAGTATTAGGAACTAGTGAAGGAAAATGAGACATTGCTTTCACCTACATTGAATTTATTTGCTTGCTTTTTGTATATAACTTAATGTTAAATGCTCATGGCTTAAAAATTAGACTGCATTGACCTAGTGTAGATTTTGAAACATTCTGATGTGTATTGATCTTGAAACACTACATAATAGAGTGGAGTATCAGGCAATTAGCAAAGCTTCTTGCATTTTCAGAACTGAACTGCTGCAGTGATTTAATTTTTATAAGGAGCTTGTACATATATATATGTACCTATATATATATGCTCTTTTCCATACAGAACTTGCCTCCAGCTGCTTTTAGAGTGCATTGTTCTAAATATATGTTTAGTTTATGTCTTTGTTTAACAATACATCATTTAGAAAGGGAAAAGTGGTGTGGTGCTTTTCTTTTAAAATCAGAATGTTGTAACTGTATGTGTGCAGAAAGTTAACACAGAATTTGACAATCTATTACTTCTGTTATCCTGATAGTCTAAGTAACTCAATCATTATATTAATCTATTATAGGCTGCACTAAACTGCAAAAGCACAGAATAAAACCGTGCAGAATGCGTGTCTGTGAAGATTCACAAATCTCTCTTTCAAACCCATGGAAGACCTTTTGTTTTTCTGCTAACCATACTTACCAGTCCATTCAGAACTGTATGATCCCCCTCACCAAGGGCTGACACCTTTTCCAAGTTTCTTCATGAACCATGTGTAAAGGATGTTTTCCTTGAATGCTGAATTACTTTTTCCTAATGGATGGCCAGCTTGCCCACTAGCTGTAGAAAAGCCCTTTTCTATTGGAGAGCTTTGAATTGGCCAGTCCTGCCTAAATCTGAGATGGGTCAAAACACCTGGATTCCAAGAGGCAGAGAGCTCCTCAATGTGTTAATTTACTGAGCGTGGCATGACAAAAATCAAAAAGCTACCTTCAAAGATCTCAGAAGTAAGATGTGACAAGCCACATGTTGTTCAGTCTGGCTAAATGTGTGTTATGAAAGCTTCCTGAAGTTATTACAGACTAATAATATGCCATTCTGTAACAAGGAATGCTCAAATCAAAATGTTAAATACCAAACAGCAAAAAAACTTTCATTGGACAAGGCTGTTCATTCATGATGAATATCGTCATTATACAATGTATCAATGTATTTTTACAAAGCGGAAGAATGCTTTCTTTCTCTGCTGAATACTACTGGATATGTGGTTTCTATTTGTACACTCAGTCATGTCTGTAACTATTTAGCCATTCCCTAAGAAAACGAGAATAAATACACAAGGAAAAAAAAAAGAACAATGTATCTGCTGTACATGTATTTTATTCTCAAAATAAAGGCTGATTCAGGACAAAGCAGAGATGAAGCACAGAGAGAGAAGCTCCTGTAAACAGTGCAGCACAGGCTCTAAGAGTAAAGCATAGCCTGAGCTAAGAAAAGAAACTCTGAATATTTTGGTGGAGGGGGTTCTTTCAGAGTCACTCAGCTCTTAAGAAATACAGTCATCAGTGCTGTTATGTAATACTAGAGTTGCACCCCCAAAACAGATATAGTCAGTTTTCTGCATCTCTAGGTATCCCAAAAGTACTGAATTCCATCTCTAGAAAGCATAACAGAAGGGAAGTATTTAATTAAAGGTAGAGAATATAGCATTATCCTGATTATTGTCCAAATTATCTACACCTGGGAAACCATTCTGGGAACCACAAATATTTAAGTGCAGATAGGTCTAAGGAGAATAAAGCAACAACAAATGGTGTGAATAAAATTCTGTTTAGCAACATCGACACTAAGACCAATGTCTCAGATATTTCATTAAAGTTAGATAGAAATATCAGTTTAGTTTTCTAATTAACTATATTAATGGATATTATAAAGAAAAGAGTAACAAAAATGCTCATCAGGACAGCAAACATTATACTTTTAAAAAAAGCCAGTTGCAAGTATAAAATTAGTAATATCTACTTCAGAAAGTGTATTTTGTCTTTGTAAGTCTGGTAAGAGAAATAGGTGTCAACAAACTTAGCTTATGTTTCACTGTGTTATATTTGTTTAAAATACAGGCTTGAACATCTGACTTAGCCTCTAAAGCATAAAAAATTTACCAAATATCAGTCACCTATATTAATGCAAAGATTAAATATACTAGAGACATTTTTTTATCTTTTTCAGGATTTACCTTGGGGGTAAAAAAAAAAGCTAATTATTGTGGAACATCATTACTGCTCTTATGCATGTTTTGAATCCACAAGTTTGAAACTGTGTGCTCTAAGAAAGAAGCCAGGCATATCCACAACTCTCTCCCACATTGTGCAGCAATGGCCAAAGCAGCCAGGATGGTCCAGAACTACATTTGACAGTGAATATTTTACCACATTTAGAAGTGATGCCGTGGAGTATATGTGAGTATATGGGAATGTGCAATTTCATGACCCACCTTAATAGAAAATACTTGTTCATTTCTACAGTAGTCCTAGATCTTTTTTTGAAGAGATAATTCCCTGTAACTTCAAATGCAAACAACCCTAAGAATATGGTAGATACTTCTAATATTTAGTATACAGACTAATTAAATCACAGCATATATACAAACATACTTTTCCTGGAATAATGTTGACAATATGGAACAAAATTTGCATATGTCTATTGTTGCTTCCTGCCTGTAGAAAATAAATCTTCAAATTGCAGAAAAAAAAGTATGGTGTATTTTCAGATTATATTCTGGTTCTTATTTTTTCATTTGATCTCTTTCCAATTCAACTGAAAATTATATTGTGAAAAGATTATTACAAATCAACTTTACCTTTTGAGAAATAACTTTTTCTCTTTGTCAATACAGTTGACTATAGAAAAACAGTTTATAAAAAATTGTCATTAGTGTTTGAGATGTGTACAAGACAACCAAAAAAAAAAAAATCTGTAGGCAGCCCAACTATAAAGAAATTATATTATTAGAAGGAAAAGACAAAAAATGCGCAAAAACTCCCAAATATCATGGCAGATTCCACCAGCTGTATTTCTTCTGACTAATCCAATCCTTCTTGTCTTCCTAAGTTACCCTAAAAATTCCTGAAATTTCTAGTTTTTATGATGTCCTCACATGTATCTCACAAACATGCTTAAGATTAATTCTGACTTTAAAACTAACAATATAGCACTAAGCAAAGTGACAAACAGCATATCCCCACCTTCCCCAAGCCCCCTCCTATAGAGGGGACGTGCTTTCCTTGCTCTGTGGCTGCTGCTCTGGGCAGTTTGGGGTTGAAGGAGGAATTGGGAGCCTTAACGCTGCTTAGCTGGCTGAGATTTCAGCAGAAGCTTTTGCAGTAAATCTGTGCTTTTGTGTGGGCACCATAAAGCAGTGAATACCTGAACAGTAACACAGAAAAATAATGAACTTTATCAAGGTGAGGATACTGTAATGAAGTATAAAACAGAAAGAATGCCCATTACTGTGTCGAGTACCTTGCAACTTCTTCCCACCAGCCCATTTTTGAGTTTACACTGGTTTGTCATATATCCAGCTCTGGCAGCAGGGAGATAGATGGCCTGCTAAAGGCTACTGGGCAGCAGTGCCCCTGTGCAAGGTCTCTGGAGGATGCTGAAGTGTTACCTTGAAAAGGAACAAAACCCCCAAACCAACTTTAAAATCTGGAACATGTTGCAACAAGCTCATATGACTCTTGCAGTACACGATCTACGTTTTAGGGAGGCACAACACGTGGTTGCATTTCTCCACTATTTCATGTCACAATTTAGAAAGAAAAATAAAGAGAGATTGCAGCATTATTTATGCAGTTCTGGTGAAGATGGCCCCACAATTCCTGTGGGAGTTGCATGAAGGAGGAATTTTGTCACATGGTGTCCCACAGTTACAGCATTTTAGAAGTTTACTTTGAAAGCCAAAAAGAAAAGGTAGGAGGAGAAAGACCAGCTGTTCTGTTGACAGCAGAACAAGAAAGACATAGTTTCCTATAATTTTGATCCTTCTTCTTTGATTCCAATTAATTTAATAAAGGACAAGCACCATCTTTCACAGTGGTGACATTTATTAACCCGTATTTCCCTTAGGAAAAGATATGTTTAAATAAGTTGAGTTTATAATGTTAAGCAAACTGTGAAACTTCTCCAACAGAAGGGCATGAATTAGATGTCTGTGTTCTACCTGGTTGCCCATTTTTATTAATTCTGTGAGACCACAGCTTATTTTTCATTCTTTTTCTGTAGCATGTGATTGATATTTGCTTGTTGTTTTAAAAGTTATAGAAGACACATGAGCGTTCTTATTACTGAATTTTATTTTTTCCTCACTAAATAAGGAATGGTGCTGAGATTTTTGAGAAAATACTGACCTCTGTCATATAAAGATTTATTAAGTGTAGTGTCCTTCACCACCACAGCAGAGAATATTGGCAGCAAGTACTCACAGAAATGTGTGCTATCAAGGATTGCAACTACCCTCAACTCAAGTGGTGCTCAGATTATCACGAAATGGTGTTAAGCAGGAATCACTGGGTAGGTATGATAACATCCTGACATTGTATCTTCATTTTTCTTTTGGTGATGTTGCCTTTCTTCAGTCAGTGATTTGCTGGCTCCTTAGCCCTTTCATCTCTTTCTTTCTTTTGTGAGGAAAAATACATCAGCAAAGGGGAGGAAATGATCTCCTATTCTCCTCTCTGCTGGAGGACATGGTGAGAGGATTGACTTCTACAGCTTTTTTCTTCACAGCATGCAAACTTCATCTCAAGCAATCACATACTGGTTCAGATGACCATGTCTGCTCCATGACCATCTTGCCAGTGTCAGCAAGGCACAAAACTCTTTGGCTGTCCATGTGGTGGCAACAAGCAATAAGGACATCTGACCTGAGTACAGAAATTCACATTGTATCATTTTTTTCTTGCATTTGTAAGAAATGGGTATAATTTGCCTACTCATTGTTGTCATCACAAGAGGAAGCCATTCAAGTCTCTTCATTGCAGTCACATGCTGAAGATATGAATCTTTGACTTCATAATTTTTAGGACCAAGGTCTCCCTTTCAGAAAGGAAATCAGTTTTGTGGTTTCTCTGTTGATTTTGTTTCATAGCTTTATTTAATTGATTGCTAGAAACCACCAGCAGAAACTTTGAAGCCTTAAGAGACAGAGAAAATCGACATGGAAAATCTTGTTCTTAAAGAAGTGCAACAACTGAAAAGGAGCAGATGAGAGTGAATATATAGATAAGGTAGACCGGGACCTCAGAGAAAGGTGGGACAGCTGAATGACAGAGATTTAAAATGGTCAGGCATGGGCTCAGATCTTTGTAATGAAGAAAAGTAAATTATGAGACATTTTTAGGAGGAGCCTGTTGGGTGCTTTAGTGACACGAGGCCCCTACACGAGCAAGGCTTGTATGGTAAAGGTCTGGAAGGCCCTGCTCTGCTTGCTGACAAATGAGACTTCAGATCAGACAGGTGCTAGAAAATTCTGGGTGCTGCAGGTTTACCAGTGGTTCACACCTGCTCTGCTTTCAGGAAACATTTGAATCCTTTGCTGCCTTTCAGGTGAAGCTTTATTTTGATGCCTATCAAGTGGATAAGAAATAATTTCATTATATACCAATAGTGAGAGAAGGTACCTCCAACAACTTCTGCAATACTTGCAAGCTTGAATGAGAATACTTTGGAAGGTAATGGAGGTTTGTGATAGAATTGCAGATTAAGATAATATTCACACTTCTGCATTTGAACTGTAGAGGAAAAACACTGAGACTGAACTATGGTGTTCCATACAGTATTTTTCTGCTTCTAGTTTCAGCAGAATTGTGCATATTATGAACTGTGGCTATTGCTTTTTATTTCATGTGTAGCTTATTGATGTCCTATAAACTAAAAACTCCCATCTCTTTGCCATTGATGATATTCTTTGATGTTAAGAAACTGAACACATAACTTGATGAAAATATATGGTAATTTTCCAGATAATAATAATATAAATCATTAATGTATTATTTCTCTTTTTAGCAGGTTTTATGTGATGTAAATTACACAGCAGACTATTCACTTATTAATGTGAGTATTTTGTAGTAATAGAATTAGCGATAATTCTAGAATTAACTTCGGATTTAAATAGAAATTCTTATTAAGATTTAAAGTAGACCTGAACTGTTACTTCAGTTACACAAACACTAATCTAGAAGGTAAACATTCAGAAACTGCTCTGAAGTTACTAAATCAAATGACAGTTTTTTCTGCTTTAGGAAACCATACATTATCTGTTACTGTCTTTTACTTAATAGTATAGCAGTAATCTTCTGTGGAGGAAAGAGGGCAGTTGTGGCAATTGCTGAATATTTTTTATATTCAGGATGATGGGGACTAGTGAGTCTGGACTTCAAACCAGACCTAGAAGGAAGAACCTTGCTTTTTATTTTCATCACAAAAGGTTTGTTAGGGGGTACTGCCTCGAAACAGTTTCTGAGATGAGAAAATATAGCTTTATTCTAGAACTGATTTCAGTGTTCAGATGAGCCAGCAAATTTCTGGCTAGATAGTATGTTTCTCAACAGAATAATTCTCTTCCCCTTTATTTTAAGACAACCTGCTTTCTTTTTGTGTGTTTTGTTTCTATTGCTGCTAATGCTAATCAATATGTTAACTGATATTCGAGGGTTAGCCCTTCCACCTTCACATAGCTTCAAAAGAATGATAATTGGCGTTTACTGAACCACAGCTCACACAGGGTGGGAACTCAGACCTTTAATGGGACAGTTTGAGTTTACCTTGTTTGTCACTGATGCTAACAGAGCCAGTCTTGTGTTTGCACAGCTCCTGAATTCACATCACCTGCCTCACACCGCAGCATTTGACGTCATGATGCTTCATGGTCAGTGCAATCAGGCAACCATTGAGGCCAATACCTAAGGAAAGAAAAAATAATCCATATTGAGCCAGTTGAGTTCCTGAATCCAACTGCCCCTCTGATTGCAGAAATGTGCTGGCAGAAGCAAGAGAGCATAAATTTGTGTTGGTTTAATATGAGCGTTAAATCAACGCTTTTTGTTGTAAAGCAGTTCACGTGTCAAATAAAGGCACATTTACTCACAGTTTTAACCCGGGGATGCAGTGATATGAGTCTCACACATATCTGCATTGTGCATAAGGATTAAACGTGCAATACTGAAATTCATTATTAGTTCCTGGATTTGTGTGACAAATGAAAACCTATGAAGAACTCTGTGAATGTATCGTGCCTCTGCAGAGCTTTTGGGACAACCTCTCCAGGACCAAAGAGGAAAGCAATGTGAATTTTCAACTCAAATTGTCATAATGGATAAACATAGCATTATCTTTTCTGGAGCTGTATTATTTCTTTGAAAGAAATACAATGTATTGGAAAGCATCCACAATAAATTGAAGGAAGCTGAGTAACAGACAACAGAATTGTTCTGGTCCCTCAGGATTGTTTTACTCGTGCAGTTTATAAATCATCTGTCCAACTATCCAAAAAGTATATGATTTCATGAAATTGAATGAAATTAGATAATCTATCTTAAAATAACTTGAGCTGTTAGCAAAAATAGAGGAAAAGAACATATAGAAGAACATATAAAATAGAGGAAAAGAACATATAAAAGAACTCCAATAGCTAACTACTATTGGCAATTAGAAAGCTATACATTCAAATACAGGCTAGAACAGCTTTGCCTTTACTTTCCTTGATGTTGATAATGGCAAATGTAGCAGAAGGGGATATCAGTAAGTAGAAAAACACAGTCTAAACAGATGAGTAGATTATCAATTATTTTTAAAATAATTAATTTATTGTTGCTCTGTGCAGAGATCTTCTGGACCTGTCTTTGCTCAGAAAGACTATATGTCATAGTTATGTTACATTTCTGCAGTGAATTATTTTAAATGTTTAATCTTGCAGCTTGTCTATGATTAAAACAAAGCAAAACCAAGTATTTCCTCATCACAGTTGGCTCACTTGCCCAAAGCCTCAGCAGAATTAAAGATTATGGAATCCAAATAATATTTCCTAGTGTTTACTATTGGTCTGATCATTACTACAAGGATTTATCAATGGCACTTGGCTTCTTTTAGCACAATCTGTCTGTATGCATAAGTTTCTACGTAATTCTCATTCATTTACCAGTGAATATAAACCTGTTCCTCAAAAAAAAAAAAAAAAAAAAAGCTCGGTTAGTATATTTGCATTTATGCAGTGCCTAAGCAGACAGAGAATGATATCACAGTTTAAACAGTTCTCCCAAAGCAAGCCAACAATACAGCTCTTCCAGCAGAAGAAACTTAGCAATGTTTTAATTCTTCTTCATGGAGCAAAGCACAGTGGAGACCCTGGCTGTCAAATCCCAGAACATCTTTCTGAGAATGTTTCCTACTCTGCCTCACATTCTTATGTGCTTAGGGAAAAGTCTTCTGGTTCTTTAAAACACTGATATTTTACATACATATTGTATCAGCATTTTGTTGGAATAGGAGGTAGGGAAGCCCAGAGGTACAGGGAACAAGGTCTATGCTAACTAAGGAGAAATTAAATGCACCATATTTACCAGGATTACAGAGCATAAACATAAGCCTGAATATTCCTGTTCAGATATGCTTTTTTGGTATTCATCGCTAACATGTTAAACTGGGAACCTGTTACTTTCCTGATAGCAATAATGGGAAGCAATCTGATCTGAATTGAGAGAGGTCCTTAAAATGGTGCCTGTGGGAGAAAATGTTAAAGCTGTTCATGCAAATGATGTTGAGAGCAAGAACTAAATGCTTGGAAATGTGTCTGGATACAGTAAGAAAAGGAATTTGAGTAGATGTGATGCAGAAGTGGCTGCTTCATGAATATAGACAGCTTATTTTCTCCAAAATCCTTTCTCCACCTTCTTCTCAAAATGATAGATGCTTGTACTTTTTTGTTGAAACCTGGACATTTATTTTCATGATAACCTGGTGCTTGATAGCAGTCAAAAAATGAGACATATTTTGCAGAGATGTTTGCTAAGTAGTTATGTTATGTTACGCTGTAAAACTGAGTAGGAAAGACTGATCTTTAGCACTCAAAGAGATCTTGCATCCTTCATCGCAAAAGACTTGCGTGTCAAGAGTGCACTATTGATCAAAATATCAGCAGGCTTGCAGCACAGCAGCCATTTGACAATACAGAAAAAAAAATTACTTCTGTCCGTGTAATGTAAATCTCTTTGTCAGGCTTCCAGTCTTCCTAGAGGTATACCTATAATCTCACTCTGGCAGAAAATAATAAGAACTTCTATGAATAAACTTACTGTCAGCCGCAATTACGCTCTGCATGGACCATTGAATGTCAGACAGCATTCTGGCAGAAGCCAGCCTCCTACATCTTGATAACCTGACCAAACTGTGCAAGAAATAAAGGCTAGCCTTCAAGCCTACACAACTGATGGGGGCCCATGCTGGCTCTGCTGCTGCTTTGTCACTCTGGGCACTGCCTGTGCACCAGCAGCACAAAGGCAGCAGCCCCTGTCCCGGGGCCCTCTTTGGGCTCCCAGCTGCCCAGTCATGACTGCTGCACTCATTGTCCCCCAGCTTTACTCATGTCTTGCCCACAGGCTCTCTCAGGACCTGCCTTGCAGTAGTGAACTGGTAGGATTACTGGCAGCTGACCTGTGTGCTAGGCATGACTTTGATTGGCCTTTCATGTCTTTGTTTTAGTCTTTTATAATTACAGTCCTTACCTCCAGTCTTTTCATTAGCCTAGTCAGAGCAATTCCTGTGACAGCCCAGCTTTTAAGTAATATTTTCTAGACAATTCTACAAAAAAAAAAANAAAAAAAAAAAAAAAAAAAAAGAAAAAAGTATTTTCTTTGTACTAAGACACACAGAGATATTGAAATTTTCCAAAGCAATTATTTCTTTTCACACTGCATGATTTCATGTTCTGTCAAACCACACTTTTAAATCTTACTGTGGCCACTTAGCAACATATTGGTATATCTCAGGTTGTTCAAAGTCAGCAGGCAAATGGAAATCTCACTATCAGCTAGAATTGGAGCTAGAATGTCCTCTGGGTCTCACAAATGTTATGAAATGCAATCCTGCCACAATATCATGAGGGATATTTTCTGTAATAATGACTGTCCTAGGCGTAAGGCATTTTTAGCCTGCCTCCTGTCTCTCAAAAGTGCACACCAAAACCTGCACTGATTCAGGTGATAGCCACTGAAAATGCTGATTGTCTTCCTGATGCTGTCATTCTGCAAGAAAAAAGTAGAAAAGTAGCTCCCACCCTCTCAATATATGTTAGATAGTTCCACCAATATAATGAATATAGCATTCATGTTACTAGCAGCAAGTCATGCTAAGAAAGAAAAATGGCACTAAAAAGAGTAAAACCAGACAGATTCCTTGGAAGTTCGCCCAAGAGCTCTGGCAGATTTTGTGGTGCTGTGCTATACAATATGCCAAGCCTGAAATACAGAGAAAAGACAATCCACAGGATACTGCTTCACATGCTCTCCTATGAGGCATAAGGATGCCTGCACCCAAAGCCATATATCTTTTGCTATAGTATTTTTCTACCTGCTCTGATTACACCTTATTGGTAGACCTGTACTGGCTTCTCTGTGTCTGCTGATAAAACCTCCGAGACAGTAGACAAGCATTTCTTAGACTGAAGTAGATGTGTATGATCCAAGCAGCAATGGAAAATTAACCTCTCTCAGAAAATGAATGTGATTCTTTTATATTATTTCCATTTTTCATCAGCATTAAAAATCAGCTGACAGAAAAGATCAAACTGATAGGCGATTGATATTTTTCCTTAATTTTTTCATTTGCTTTGCAGTATTCATTCTGGGAGCAAGACAGATAAATCACAATATCTGATGAGCCTAAACAGTTGGTGAGTTTGCCTTGATAAAAATTCTTCTGTTAAAAGCAACCTTATTTATCTATTTATTTTATTTCAATGTTTAAGGAAACATGTAGATGTGTATGCATTAACATAACTGTCTTTCTATATGGTTGGTATTTTGAATCAGCAAAAGTGTCATTTGAGGAAATTGGTATAGTAAGCAAGAATGCACCATTTTTTCAGATTTGAAGAGGCTGTAGAAATAGATGGCTGTATCACATTTATGTTCAGAGACAAACAACAATCTACCACACCTTCGCCTTCACTGTAACAGAATTATTCAGTATTGATATTAAACTCTCGTACTTCTGAATTCTGAAAACTAAGCTGTGCTTCAAAAGGTCAGCAGAAATGGCACTGTCTTGCAATTCAGACCTTTGGATGTGATCCAGATGCACTAACTTTATAACACGATAAATAATACCTCAGCACACTGCATTGACCTGTGTTACTTTTGTATGTTTTCTAGCTTGTGCTTAATGATTTTACTTTGTCTTGATAATCTGTTTTTCTTTTTTATTCAGTCATCAAGCACCATTTACAGAGAGAGTAGATAATAAAGAAAGGCCCATTCAGTACTAAGTAAGCTAGTCTTTCACAGACAGATGTCAGAGAGATATAACCCCCCGTCAGACCTCATAAGTCTGAAGTAAATAAACAGGTATTTGAGTAACACACTAACACAGAAATCTGCTACTTTCCTCCTGTTTTAATGTTGTTGACTGAATAATGAAGTGGAAGCAAGGAAAAATTTAGCTGAGGTTTTTTTTTAAACTACATTCTTGCTAACAGAAGTTGTACTGTTGTTTGTGATGAATACATTTTATTCACACTGAATTTATTATGGGTAACAAAAAATGGATAGATAGAGTTAATTTTTAACTATTAATTTAAAATTTTGAAGGATTTCTTTTTTTGTTGTTTTTATGAGTGGCCATCATTCATTCATAGAATAAGCTCTGTCATTTTTTGACATTTGTGATATAACTTATTAATCTAAACACTCATGATTTTGAAAAAATCAACATCATCAAACTGGATACTAAAGGTCTGAATTTCTTTAATTTTACCAGAGTAAAATTCTTCTTGTACACACCATCATTAGCAGTGCTGGCTGCAGTAGTTTGGACAGCTTAAGTCACTCAGACCATGTCCAGGGTCATTTTCAACATCAGTCATAGGAGGATGTGATCAGCAGCTCACTCATGCCACTCCCCTATAGAAATCAGCATAAAAAGGACACTATAAAATGTTCTTCTGTTTTGGGGGGTTTTTTTCCCCCATATTAGAAGTCAGTTCTGTCAAATATACCTCCATGACAACATTTTTTTTTTCCAGAGCCTGGTTCAAAATCTAAAGAAGTGCATGGAAACTTTTCAGAGGAACTTTTTTTCAGACATTTTTTCCATTTGTTGCCTAATTCTCTTCTCTCTTTAGCTGTGCCCTACTTTAGCACTAAACATGAGTTATGTAGGCCAAGGCAGACATCTATCATGTACACAATAAGAGTTTCACTTCTGGTTAGGCCTATTCTTTCCTAATAGGAAAGAGAAATATTGTCTAAATTGAGTGGAAGAATGATGGAGCAGTGCTTATTGAACAACATGAGATACATAAAATTAGGATAAATCCAATTAGGACTGCATAAATGATGATGCTTAACACTTTGTTTTCTGTATCAGCAGCTTGACCTAGTTTCTGTGGGCTATAGTTGCTATACCTATAGTTGTCAGAAATGTTACAATACTACACAATGTGTTGAAGACAGCAAAATACAATTAAATCTTTCTTAAATGCTAACCTTACCAAAAAAACAGTATTTCCTAGAAATCATTAAAAAAATTGATTAGACTTACGATTCAAGTCTCTCAAATATGTGACTTCCTCTTCAGATGAGGAAAAGAAGGTCATCAGGAAGGAAGGTCTCCGGAGGTCAGGTGCTTCTCCATCCAGAGCCCTGTGCTCAGATTTAGCTTTCGTTTTATTCAAGATTCACACTTGATTTCTTTCCCCTTTTAGACAGAGCTCTCATTCTAAAACCGTGTTTTAAAATAGCCCTAGTTAATCCACTCTGTATTTTCTTAAGTGTATTAGCAATCTAAAGCGTGTCAAAATAACATACTGTTCTGAGGCTCTTATAATACTAGTCTTCAATTTATTCACAGCATTCTTTTATATCCCTTGATATCATTCAGTATCAAATTGGATTTATCTTGCCTTTTTCCCCTGGACATGTCCAGTATTTTTAGGAACCTTTCCCAAAAGCTGGGTTCTGTAGTCTGTGGTAATAAACTTCTATTATTTTTTCTGGCACACATTTGGCAGAGCTCTATTGGCATATTTCACTTTCTAAATAATTCACTGGCATAACTGAGCAACTTCCAGGGAACATTTCCTTTCAGTATTCCATCTGAGAGCATACCATTTTGGCATTTTTTACTGTCTTCACATTCCTTCTGTGATTTCACACCATGCAGGCTGTGCTTTAACACCTTAGTGCTTACAGTCCGCTGCAAAGCAGTCATTTTCTCCAAGACAGGTATGTCAAAAGCTGTAGACCACAGAACGACATATGAAGATAGTCCTTTTTATCCCTGAGGAGCTAGACCAGGATCAAGGCTATTCAGCTCTAAGTCCTCCTCTTTACCAAGAAGTTTCTTGTTAAGTGGAAGTGGTGGAGTTCCAGAGCATGAGCAGACCCACAGAAGAAAAATTAAACTCCAGATAGCTTATGTCTAGGTCCAGGATCAGGACTGTGTATCCATCACAGATCACCATAAGTATCTGCACTAAGCTTTGCTAAACTGGATCTTGTGGTGTCTCCCAAAAGATGAGCAAGGCCTGGAATTCAAGGGATTGCAGTTTAGGAGTCTTTCCTCCTACTCCAAGGTACCACCTTCCAGTGAGATCACAGCAGCAATGGATGGAGGCTGCTGCTGTTGTTGCCAAAACCATAAGACTCAGCGCTGAACTCCAGTCAATGGGCTCCCCCAGATCAAAGAAGAGTGGGTCTTCAGAAGTGATATTCGGAGAGATTTTCTTCTCACTGACTCCCACAGCAACTGGAGCAGCCAAAAGCATGAGCTGCTGCAAGATAACTCCTAGGCTGAGCTAGACCACACCTAACACCACACCTCACCTGGCACAATTGACTTGTCTACGCAATGAGAATGACCCTGGCAAGCCGTTCATGTGGCTGTGAGTGCCCCCACTCTCAGTGATCCTCCTCTTCTCTGGCCCCTCTCAACAGATGACATGGGAGCACTCCCGGAGAGTGACACTGGATACTCCGTTCATAGCACAAGGTTCTTCTCTTGCAAACATCTCTGAAGGTGACTCAGGGCTGACAGGTGAAAAAAAAATTGGAAGTGCTATCTGTTTTACATGGTGTGTAGAAACTTACCCAGTGCAGCAGTTTTTTTCTTTCTGTAACACCTTTTAACTATTCACAATGTTTTTACAAAACCAGCACCTTTCTCAGCCTCCCTCTCTTCACCCCAAAGCTGCTTCCCACACCCCCACCCCCTGCCTCACCTTCCAGACAGCCCTGTCAGGTGGGCTGAATGGTGCAAAATCATCAGCAACGATGCAAGTCAGAACACCTCTCTTTTTTTCTGAAAACTATGTTCCACTTTGCAGCCATCCTCCAGCACCACCCTTTAGATGTTTGGGTCAAATCACGGTCAGCAAACGAGCACGGGGAGGTTCCCACTGCTCTGGCCACCCTTTCCCTGCTCCCTCTGCCTCGCTGCCTCCCTCCCTGCAGCCTCAGCAGCAGCCTGCCCACATCAGGCACACATCAATCAAAAAGCGTGGCCCAGAATAGTTCCTGTGCTGGGAATTACTCAGATAGTCTTGGATCATCCCATCCTCACCATGACCTTATAGGGTCAGTGCTGCTGCATGTTCCTGAGGGATGTGATACAACTGGGCCTCTTCCATCAAGTGTTGCAAGTGTAAGAAGACCAGGATTAGTGTGCAGCAGCTTCTGGCTGTTCAGTATCAAAGTTTTATAATTTTTAATTTGACTTTTATACAAATTTTTATGCCCTTTTATTTTCTTTTTTATATTAGCATATATTTTGCTTGACAATTTGTTTTTGGAATAAAACAAAATAGACGTGTCAAATATTTAGTTAAATGCGTTTTTGTTTCAATAGCTCATAAATAAATGTTGAAATTAAATAAAATACAATTAAAATGTTATCTTTTTTTAAAATTTTAAGTAAAAAAAAAATAAATTTTAAGGAAAAAAAGAAGCATAGAAATGAAAATTAGTAAAATTAGTTATCACAAAATTAACATCCCCTTGAATTAAATTTTCTATTGCACCAGCCAGATACATTATTGTTTCCCAAGTTCAAGAAGGATATCTGTGAATTTTTAAAATTTACTGTTATTTCATTATTATTTTGTGAGAAAGTGGCACCAAACATTCAGATTGGATTCTTTGAGTTCTATACTAAATCTCACACTATATCTCAGAAAAGCATATGATTTTTTTAAATTAATTTAAAAGCACTTTGAATTTCAAAATGTATCCTTGTTCCCATATTTCTGATGAATCTGCAAAGATACTTTTTCGACATCTTTCTCCCAATTTCCTTGAATATAAATGCAGCTGCCAATGCAATAATAATAATAGTCATATCTCAATGTATTCTGTACTGGAGCCTCTTGCAGATCCATGTTGCCTGTTCATCTTATTTTTCTAGACAATTCATCAGGCCCACAAGCAGATATCCAAAATCTCTGGTAGGTCACCATGTTGCAAGTCTGGAGGTGTTAGTTATTTGTGCATTCAGGCAAAACCTTAAGTTATAAAAGAACACTTCACCTGGATTTACATAACTCTGAACTGCTGCCACAGCAAATCTGTGTTCTAGACTCATATGCTCATCTACTAAATATCAGTGTGCATGATGAAGCTAATCAAGCTGAAATGTATTCTGAAAAATGTATCCAGCTGAAAAAAAATGCTTTTGCAAAGAATACCCTTTCAGTTCTCCCTCTTTCTCTCTATGTCTGTCACTTGTGCAAGTTCATCCATCACCTCCCCCGGCCCCACGGATCATCCTGAGTTGTCCCCTGTGGGCTGGGGATGTTTCCCCCCCAGGACAGGCCCACCCCTGCATCAGGCATGGGCATCAGGCACCTCCCTGCTGCAGAGACTCACATTGTTTCAGGCAGCCTGGTTGGGCTATAAATATAACTCTCTTTTCTGAGGATGAAAAGCAATTTTCCCGAATTTTCTGCGCTAGGTACAAGAGTTAAAAGCTTGTGTGCTCCTTTCCTGTGGAGTTACAGCCAGTTCCCTTAGAGATGGTGTGCTGGGTCAGTTATTTTTCAGGATCAGGTCAAAGAATTCACTGGCACCATACACATTCACCCAAAGCTGCTCACCTCCTCTTTGCAGTCCAGCATCAGAAACCTGGCAGATAAAATGGGACAGGTGCTTTCTTACCTGACTTTATCACTAACTTTTGAAGCAGACAAATACACAAAGTAAATGTCCTTGACATTCTGAGTGTGCTTCAGGCATAGCATCAATCAGGAGCTGGGACTTTCTTGATATTTATATAATATAAGTCTTATGTTGTCAATACTATTCATTATATTTTACACCAGGGAGGGAGAGAGCAACAGATGGAAGTAAACTGTCTTGATGCTGGCCAAAAAAATGGAAATGCCCATGGAATGCTATGAAGGGTGCAGCAGTCAGTCTGACCACGTAATTGTAAAGATACTTATAGAAAACACAAAGATAATAAAGAAAAACTCTTGGGATATCTTTTTCTGTTAGAAAGATTAATTTGGTTTTGCTCCTACATTTCTCCAAAGAATCATTCATTTCCTATCCTTGCTATTTTTAACACATTTCACTGTACTTAAATAAACCAAAATATCCTAGAATGTCTTCCATTAACACCAGAAGAAAATAAAAAGTCTCATTTTAGTTTCTTCAATTAAGTAAAATATGGCAGGGCTGAATTTAAAAAGAAATAATTACAGCTAATGTTTTTAAGTGTTGGCATGGTAATAAACTAAAAGCAGAACAACTTGAACGCATTATTTTAATGCAACTAAGCTTATATTCTATTTGTTTAAATCCCTGCCACTCTTCCAATTAATTTAAACAGCACTGACTGACCCAGAACATTTCTTTTATTGAAATCATACAAGTTAGACAATATTAAAATAATGTTTTGTGTATGAGCAGCTAGGAGGTGTGAAGGATAGACTACATATTTCCTTCACAGATGAAAAGGAATGGGTCAAATGTTTTGTTTTACTGGACAATTTAGATATGACTTGCAAACAGCCCAGCAGCAGTGGTAATACTTGGCTCCCGTGCACCAGAAAGGGTGCATTTTTTAATCGGGAAGTGGGGTACTCTCTGACGCTGGGCTACACCCATCTTTTCGGTGCACAGGGAATCCTGCCCGGGGGAGCTGGAGGAGGGGCTGGGAGCACAGCTGTCCCCGGGGGCCTGGGGCAGTGGGATGGGTTTCCAGAGGCAGCAGCATCTCCCACGCCTGGCTCCCGGCCGCAGGCGCTCTCCTGCGCACCTCGCCTGCCGCCAGCTCCACTGCCCGGGCTCGGGAAAAAAGTGAAAACTTCGCTGCTGGGCTGGTGAGCTGAGCCATTCCGGGCATTTCCGAGGCCAGAGCCCGAACGAGGGAGGGAGATCCTGTGGCTGGGAAAATGGACATGGGAATGCAAGGGCAGGAGGAGACGGAGAGGATTCTTTCAACTCTCTGGGCTTTGCTGCTGGAGACGGACACGCCGGCTGAATGGCAGCTGCATTTCCTTATGTTTGTTAAACAAACGAGCTGTCCTCAGACCTTCTGCGTCACTGAAAGTCACACATATAAATAAAACATTCTTTAACAGGTCATTTGTAGTTGGTGCAGGTGCATATGCCGTGAAGAGCAAAGTGAGATCTGGTTCATGTCTAGGACTCCTTAGGGCTACAATATAAATAGCAACCATTGCCAGGCATGGTGGATTTTGCTGCCAAACATACAGCTTGTAGAATCAAGGGTGGCACAGAAAATCTGATGAGGAAACTAGAAATATTCCTTCCTATTGTTAGATCAAGATATTTAATCATCTTTGCAGGATCAAGCCCTTCATGCCTGTTTGAGAGCAAGCCAGTCTCTTGGTACTGCTGGAGGAGATCACAGAGTTTCAGATGAATCTGGAAATTGGTTTAATGGGCAAAAGGAAACACAATGGGTAACTGAGATCTTAGACCTGATGCTTTCTGTTAATACATCATTTTCAGTCTCATTTGTGAGAAATGATTTTGACTCCTGTTCCCCATTTGTTTTCAGAAGAACTGAAGAGACTTGGAAGTAAGCATGTAAAATTGCAAAAGTACAGTCTTAATTACTGTCAATCACATTTAAATTGTCTGTTTGTTCCAAATTCTGAAGTTTATGTTCTTTTAGCCCAAAGAAACCATGTTTCTAGTACCCCATTTCATTATCTTGCACTTTTTCCTGCTAAACTGAATGAGCTACTTTATCAGCCTCAAAGCCTTATCCAATCCAATAATTTTCAAATGGTTCTCTCTCTTCTATTTACCAGTCCAGTCCAATTTAGCATTATCAGCAAATTTATGTACGTTTGAAATTACATACTCCCTTCAAGGTCATTTATGTCCACAAAGAAACCTGCAATAAAAAAATATTAATGAGACAGAATAAAAGCAATTAAATTAACTCACAGTTGAAATGTACCTTGTACCTCCTGTGAAACAGAAGCACTATACAGTACTTTATAGAGCTGCTCAGGTGGCACCTTGTGGTGATTAATTAAAAAAGGCGTCTGGTTCATTTCTGTCTTGTTTGTGATTTTCCTTCCTTTTATTGCATTTTTTCATGACCTTTAGCCTAGCTTTAGTAATTCAATAATAAATTAATGTCCTTCCCTGGCTGGTTTTGAAGCAAGAATGCCAGTGGAATCTCTTCCTGAGTGCTTGCCATTGGGAGAACCTGATTATGTAACTCTTGTGCAATGGCAACAGAAGCTTCAATTTCCAAAAACCCTACTCTATCCACCTCCTCAATGCATTTCTTTTCTTGTTCCTGCATGGTAGACCTGAAAGGGAAAAGGAGTAGAGATTGGCCAAGCTGCAGGGAGAAATGATCAATATGGAAGGACTTTCAGGGAGATAAATGTTATTAAAGATGGCTATTTTTTGCCTAATCCACAGTGTGTCACCATGTTCAGAGAGCATCTTGAATAATGGATCCCAATTTGAGCTGTGTTTCTATGGAAAAATAAGGTTTCTATGGAGTGGACAGACGTCCAGGGAAATAGGTGCAATGTTTCATTTCTGAAATGACTGGCCTGTTTGGGCTGTAAGTGTCTTACTCATTTTAAGTTTTTTAGAGAAAAAAAAAGTGATTATGTGTTGAAAAATTTTTCACTGAAAATAAATTTTACCCCTAAATGTCCTACCTTCAAAGCAGCCTTTACAGAGCTTCTTTTAGAACAAATGTCAAAAAATTTAAAAAAGCACCAAAACCCACCAACAACCACCAAAAAAAAAAAAAAAGAGAGCAGTGGATTCAAATGCCCACCTTTTAATTCTTTGGATTAACTTGTTTCTGATGCTGTGAAAATGAACTTCTAAACATACTGCCTCATGCCCAGTGGCCTCCAGCAGCTCCCTCCACGTCTGCACCCAAGTGCAGGCTGGGGAACCTTCCCCATCCTCAGCAAGCTCCCAGTCCTTCCTGCCCACCAGAGCTCCTGCAGGCCCTCGAGGGGTGATTGTGATTTTTCCTGAGTATGATGCTGTTCTGAAGAGTGGAATAGAATGCTTTTGTGAAATAGGGATAGATTTTTTTTTTTCCCCCCCACTAAATCAGCAAATTAAAGAGTTCAAGCACAACAGTGAGACACCTTTTCTTTTCCCCTTCAGGAATTCGTAATGAATGTTCATCAATAAATTATTGTGCTGTAAAGCCTTCTAATTATTTTCCTTTGGTTTTCCCTAACATTAAAAGCACAGTGCACACAAATTCCATATGGTTGCTTCACAGAAAAAGAAAAGAGAGAATGATGATTTGGCTTGATTTTGTCTTCTCTCTGAAGGTGCACAAAAGAGACAATATAAGCCTTTAAGTTCAGGAGACACACAACACCCTGAATTAGCTGATCAAGCATACAAAAATAATAAAACTATTTAAATCAATCAGTGCATGCATAAGATGTAGCACTCCTTCCTAAGTAGGCCTTGGATAATCCTAAAAAGTTAAGACTAGAAAAAGAAGCAATCACCTGGCAACTTGAAGTCAGAACCCATGTAGAGTTTTATGATGGCAAATATTTTTTAATTTTTTTTTTTAATACAAAAAGATCTTATTTTTTTTTCCTAAGCATTATAGCTATATTTTCAAGATATAAAGACACATTTTTTAAAATTATTATTTTTCATAGTTTTCCTATATTTACAAAATGAGTCTCATTCTGTTATTTTTTCCCATTCTGCAGTTGGCTGTTAAAGTACTTTAAAAATTCAATTGCTTTATAAGAAATAAATGAATAAATGCAAGGATAGTCAATTTTTTTTTCTTACGCTTTTGTTACTAAAATTATGCTAATGCTTGCATGGAGTCCAGTATTGCATTTTTTAAATGCAAATGATCTTACATCCCAGGACATTTTGAAGTTTGCATTTACAATGTTTCTCTTACTGCACAGAAGGAGCAGGAAAGGTAGTAAGGGAGTAAATTTGTTTATGATCCTGTTCAAAACCATGGTTCAGATATTAGCACTGTGTAGCACAGTTCTCAAAAATTTGAAGACTAGCTGCCTTTGTTTCTTACATTTTCTCCTGTCATGCACTTAAAAATATTCATATTTTAATTCAATAACAGTTGCTTCAAGATAGTCACTATATAGATATGTAATAAACATTAAATTGTGCAACAATTTTCCTCTATACTTTCTAGTTACTCAAATTATTCACATTGATTTTTTAAATTATTCAGCTTGTTCTTATATGCAGTAATTTGTTGAATCAATTTAGGTTTAATTTTCTATTACAGTCCCATAAATCTTCTATGTGCTGCTGTGACTTAGTGATATTGACTCTGTGCAAACAATTCAGGGGCTTCAGACATTTTTCAACATTCATCACATTAAACATGTTAAAAATTTTCCCCTCAAATCCTTATTTCTGAGACCTAAAATATAGGCAATAACCTATTTAGGACTCAGAATATTTCTTCCATTTCAAATATTGATGCAAGGGATTTAGGCACCTAGGAAAAGTGAGAGAAAATGAAACTCATTGTTCTCAGTATATCACATGCCATGATTCTCTTGTTTCTGCACTCAATTTCCTTTCTCTTAGTAGAAAACCAGTAAGAAAGATACTTTAAACAATCCTCCTAATTGTTGAATACAGTTCATCACTCATCTTGATCGATTGCAGCAATAAAGAAGAGAATATTTTGATCCCAAAGGACTATCTCTTCCCTGACCCCTCTAATTTCAGGCAGTTTGCTCCTCCCTGGAAAGTCCACACGTTTTTCCTTTGGCTGGATAATGCTGCCCTGTGCAAAGCTTTGTGAGGACAGAGGTAGCATTCTTCACAGGCTAACAGAGTCGTGAGGGCTCCAGATTTGTGCCTTCTGACTGTTGATAGCTGTACTCTGTAGGTGCTGAAAAGACATTTGCATCAGAAAGGTATTTCCGTATGTTATAGATGAGTATGGGAATGGCTGGCCCTCGCAGTTAAGGGATGACTGCTGTGAGTGTGTGAAGAGCAGTTTTGTTGATGTGTGCTTCTGTTACTGGGGTTTGTTGTCTGGACACCCCCTGTTCTCCCCATATCCCCTTTCCCCGGTGTTGTTGCCGCCGCACAGCCTGGGCTGTCGGGGAGGCCGGACACCGGAGGGAGGGAGGGAGGGAGGGAGGGAAGGAAGGAAGGAAGGAAGGAAGGAAGGAAGG
>VZSE01011097.1:0-43673 GCA_013398275.1 Promerops cafer | reverse complement strand
TTTTTTTTTTTTTTTTTTTTTTTTTTTTTTTTTTTTTTTTAAGTTCTTACTTTTCTGCTACTGCTTCCTTTGAAGAGCATGGAATTTCAGCAATCTTAAAAAGTAGCCGTGTGTGAATTCTCAGGAAAAAAATTATGATCTTTTGCATAGCTGAATGCTACTTCTGAGTTCACAGGCAGGCAGAAACTTAATCAGCAGTTTTGATGGCTCAAGGAAGATAAGACTTCTTCCTAATTTTATCTTGAGTTTGACTGCTGGGTAAAGACAAGCAGTGATTGGAGCCCATAAAGATTTCATAAACATATTAAGAAAAAGATAATTATAAGCTTCCTTTTTGGTTCTTCTCTTTCTAACTAGAATTTAAGATTCTCCAAATGTCATGTAAACAGTAGGAAAGTGATCTCTATACACTGCACTTCCCTGAGCTATACATCCCAAATTTATGTCTATAGAAACACAAAAGTCTTATCTGTGTGAAGATGGGAGGGGGGGAAGGGTTGAAACAGTTTGGTTTTATGTATTTATTTACATTTCTAAAAACAAGAAATATTTCGATCAAACCACAAGTACATCTAAATGTTAGGAATTTTTCCAATGACTTTTTGAACTAGTGAAGATTTTTGTTCTGCACAATACAGTGTTGAAGTAGGTTCACACCGTATGAAAAATGACTTCCAGGTGCTCATTCTGTCTGCATGAAAACTGAGCATATATTCTGACCTTTAGTTTCCTCCCCTTTAACTGTGTGCAGTCCTGCTTTCTTATTTTATGACAGATTGCTTCCTTTAAGTGCTTGTGGTGCCAGAACTTTATTGTCCCTACGAGCATCAATTCCTTGAGAGACCCTCAGTGTTTTGTGAGGTGTGGCTTGTCTTTACAAACTTGGGTTGACTCTTCCTCAACGTCTTGACCACATCCACGTGCCAACTAATTTTATTCTTTAAATTCTTCATTCCTTCTCTTTTGTGCATTTTAGTACCTGTCCTGTTTAGGTATGTAGACTTTCCTATAGGATTCCAAAAAGGGGTTTTTTTGGCAGGGGGGAAGAAGTGGTAAATGCTTGCTCTGTGCCACCGTTATGGTGACTATCAATTGTTTGTATCACTTACAATTTTTTTTTTCTATCCTCTCATTAATAGTCTAATCTTCATGCAAATTTGAGACGAGATGAGACATTCTGTCTTTGTAGATCCCGCAAAAAATACCAAGTGCCAGTACCCTGCTGTACTCCAGCGACATCGTGAGCAAATACTTGCCCTCAGGACCAGCTGAGGGGCTGCTCCTCCCGCTGACGCTCCCTGACTTCTCCTCCGAGCAGGCGCTTGCGGCGCAGTCTCAGCCTGCTGACAGGACGTCTGTGCGGACTGCCCGGGGCCGGTCGCAGTGTGCCATTACCACCGCGTGTCCTCGCCCTCCCGGGCCCGGTGCCGGCGCTCGGGGTGCCCGTCCCCGCCCGGCTGAGCGCCGCGCTCCCGCTCCCGCTCGGGCCGCCTTACCGGAGCTGCGACACGGATCGCTGCCCTGCTGCCCCTGGCCGCAGGGCCGGCAGCCCGGCCGTGCTTTCACAGCACTGCTCGTTGTTAGCAGCACCTTCTTCGGGAGCGAAATGACCTGAAAAAGAGGAGAGCCCGCGGCCGGGAGCAGGAGCGGCTTTCCCAGCCAGCCCGCCAGGCCGGGGCCGCGCTGCCGCCCCTGCAGCGCTCCTGCGGACCCTGCGCTCTGCAGACTCTTATTTTTAAAAGCACGTCTGCTGATGGGTCTCCCGCTGGTGTGCTGGTTTTGTTTTAGCAGTTTCATGTGACTTCTGCAGGACTAAATACGTGCGTGCAAATTTGTGTTACTCAGCTCGAGAACCAACCACACATTCAGAAATTCTTGAGGGCCTCATAATGACTGATTATAGAAAAGAGAAAGGGTGAAAATAAGGCTAAACTAAAAATACTTAATGACTGATGCAGAAGAAGTATGAAATAATTTCTCTGACTCAGTTTAATATTACTATAATGATTTTTTGGGGTGGGGGGCACTAAAATACAGCTACCCTGAAACTTGAGTGAGGGCTTAATCTTGTTCCTATTATCTGCTATACTTTGACGAGTGAACAAAGTTAATTAACAAAAATATCTGATCAAAGTATCCATCAAATATAGAGTTTGTACTGCCAGGTTCAGATACAGACATAGGTACAGACAGGTATATAGATACACATACCAATACAGATAGGTATCATATCATAAAAATTGACCCATAAAACCATCCATTTCTTTTGCTATTACTAATTAGATGCCATAGCCATAGTTACAATCCATGTACACAAATGTGTTCACATTTATACCTCAAATCAGTTCTAAGGAGGGTAAATTAGTCAAGTAATTAAAAAAATATTATTTGTATCAATATCTTGACTGGGAGCCCCATATTTTGTTTCTGCTAGGAAAACACACATGGGCCTTGATTTTTTTCTCAATTATATGGGAGAAGGTGCACATTTTATAGCTAGATTTTTAAATAGACACACAGAAATTTGTCTCCTCAGGAAACAGTCTTGATTTCATTTTGAATTACTGTACATGAATAATTTTATTTATAGAATTGTTTTTATTCTTTTTTAAGCATGATTTATATTGATATTATGCTGAGGTATCCAGATATTTTTAATTTCATAAATTAAAACCAAAACACTTAGGCCTAAGATGGTTGCTTTAGAAAAAATAACAACTTCAGGATAAAATGTAATCTAAAAATAAATTTCCATTTAAAATTTGAGACAAACCATTGATGTAATCTAAAAATAAATTTCCATTTAAAATTTGAGACAAACCATTGAACTACATTATCTCTATTCAAAATCTGTTGCCTTTAGTCCAGTAAATAACTCCAGAAAACTGAAAAAGTGAAAGCGGACAAAGTCAAACAAAATCCTAAAATATAACTCAAAATATTTGTGTACATTGTCTTATCCTCTGTCTTTACAGAAAGAATATATTTTTTGTATTTTTTTCTGAATACATGAAAGGTGTTACATTTCAGCATGAAGCAATCATCTACTTTTCAGTTTTTATTTTTAATGTATTACATTATTTAAACTTAAGACAGAAATAATTTAATAGTCATGTGAAATCACATACAGAATCAGAGAATATTCTGAATTTGAAGGGATCATAAGGATCACTGGGCCCTATTTTTAAGTAAATGGCCTTTACAGGGATTGAACCCACAATCTTGGTGTTAGCAGCAGCAGGCCCTGACAAATCAGATTCAACAATTTACTATTTCTTTGCAAAAAAGTAAAATCATATAGATCACTGTTTTTCAGTTGAGATTATAATCACCATTGCTGTATGTCTCAGTTGCAAGTACATATAAAACTAAACCACTTATTCTTCAGTTTGTCCACCTAACTACCCATTCTGTAATTAAAAGTTAAATTAATGTTATAACTGGTGGTATAACTAGTGGATAACTGGTGGTACTCAGGGTCTTTTGTATACAAAATGGCAACACAATCAAATATTTAATGTATTGACAGTGATTTTCCACAGCTAAGAGTTCTGTATAGTTGAAACTTCTTGAGAGCCAAATACCAAAGGGACATGGCACAGTGAAGAATAAAGAACATAATGAAAATAACAACAAGTCCTCTGGGCACTAAAAGAAAAAGGCAAATAGAAACAAGTGCTGTTTTGATGTATTTTGTAGCCAAACTAATGAAATGTGCATGGCTGTATGTGGGATCAGATGACAATTTGTGTGGGTGGCCTATTGTTAATGTAAGTGGAGTTTAAAATTTAAATCAATACTTGTCTTCCTTTATAGTTTGTAACCTCTGATTCAAGAGAAAAAAGTAAATACAAAATATACAAGAGGATCAGTGACACAGAATTTGCATCAGGATCTTGAGCATGTTCAAGAACGTTTAAAAATATATTCCTGTTTTTGTCCTACAAAGGGGTTTTCTGAGAATATCTATAAATAAATATAATTTAAACATTTTGAAATCCACCTGTCATGCAGATGTAAATAAGTTTCAAATAGAGAGGCTGTGGAAAATGTAGGGTGGGCTTTAAAATGAGAGGAAGGACGGGATTAATTGCTCATACTGCTCATGAAGTGGTAAACAGATACAGGTTAAAACAGCAGTGTTTTACTTCTGCACATTTACACAGCAACCATTGTAAACCACTGTGCATGAAGTAAATGTTGTGGGTTAACGCCACACCTTAGCTACACTGAAGATTTTTAATGGGTCTCTAGCTCAGAAAAGAAATATCTTGCTAAGGGCAGAGAGCCCAAAGAGCACATAGTCAATAACGGTGTACAGTACCACTTCACTCTGAGAAATTAAATGCTTACTGCATGTGCAGTTACTTAATCAATGCAGGGGAAGAGCAGCCATCTCAGAAAAGTCACCTGAGATCAAATGATCCCTGGTATTTTCACTTCACTGTGAAATGGAAGGGGAAATTGCAGAGGCTCTTACCCTGCACTCCCTGCACTGCTAAAGGCATTTGGGAGAGGGGTTCCCCCAGATTAGCACTCGCCTGGCTGCCCCACAGCTCCTGCATTGCCAGAGCTGCCACCCTGGGCTGCTCTTTCCCACCTTGGAGCAACACGTGCTGTCCAGGAACTGTGAACCCGAGCATGTGGGGATGGGCAGGACGTCCAGTCCCGAGTCTGACTCACACCAAAATGCTGGAGCAGGGGCATCCACTGTGACTGAACTGCAGAGGGAACGTGCAGCACTGGGCACGGGAGGGGCCCAGCTATTTTCCCAAGCTCTTCTGGGAGCTGCCACATCTCCAAATGTCTCCACTTAACCAGAGGCTGTGCTGTTTGCAACACTTCCCTTCACTGTCGTTCCCTGGAAAAAAAAAACTCTTTTAGCCACAGGTCTGAGTAACTCCTGGCACCCGAAATGCATCCAGCTGTTATCTTTGACCCACATGCCTAGCCTTGCTGATTATTACAGAGGCTGGTGGCCACCACACCGAGTGTTGGCACAAATACAGTGTTTATTAAAAAGTCTGTACTTTGGTTTACTCTATTCACATTCTTCTGTAAGTTGTTAGCCACTGCATATTGAAATCAGGACAACATGTTGGCCCTGGGGGAAGGCTAAGACCTAACTCACTAAGTGGAATGAAAAGCACATCCAAGGTGAATTTGGTTCTGACAAATGCAATCATAAACTGTTTTGATGGTGCCTGATCATCTTGCAAGTGGGAAAGTTCAGTGGACTGCTTCCAGCAGTAAAGAAAAATAATCTTTGAATTTTTCACAGAGCAGGATGAAATATTTTGTGAATATCTGCAATATCAACAGACAACCTAGCCTTCTTTTAAAGAGTTGGATTGAGCTGTCAGCCAAAAGCCATCTTAAAAGACAGCAAGGAGTTTGAGTGAATTGAACAACAAAGGCAATGGAAAAGAAGAGCAAGAAATGACAACATTTCATCATTACTCTGAGTCTTTTCAGCTGCTGGCCAAAGTGACATGGACAGAATGAGAACAGAAGTTGGTAACACATCTGAGTTACCCCACACTTCTGACCTTGTCCTTACTCTGTTTAAGAGTTGACGTCTGAAATTAGGAGATACCTTTGATCTGTTTCTAGCAGAGGAAACAAAACATTTTCTTTGCTCCCCACACTTGTAATAGCAAAAGCAGAACCTGGCAAGGAAAGAAGCAGGGAAGAGGGAGTTAAATCATTCTAATAATAATTTAAATCAATAATCAGGAAATCTTGCTGTAATGAACTTTATTATCTTGTTTTTCATTAATTTTTAGTTAGTTTCACAAAGGAAGGTTATTTCTCATTAGCTGGTAAACTCATTTTACAGTTTGTTTATGGGTAATAGAGAGTTTACAGTAAGTATGATAGGTTTTTTCCTACTGGAAAGATGTGTAATATATAGTTAAGAAATTGTAGAATTTAACACAAATTTTATCTGCATTTAATTGTTCTTGTTTTTTTCTACAAAATCATTTTGTTTCTGTCTGTATCTGTAGAAATTATTCTAATATAGAAAATGAGATGGGCTTTAAAAAAAGAAAAAGCAATATTTTATTATTTTTTATGTAGAACTGATGTAATGAGAGCAAAATATTACAAAGAGTTAGTGAGCTGAAGGAATTCATGTTCTCATAAAGTGTTCAGAAACAAGCCAGTCTGACATTTCACATTTCCATCATGTAGGTGAGGAAAGTGGAAAGAAAAAGTATATCTGCCTTTTAAATTCAATGTAGGATTTGTAAATGTGGAACTATTCTTTGGTATGAACTATATGAATAAATTAAAATGAAAAAATTATTTACTGAACATCCTCAGAGGATGCTAATGCTAAGCAGAAGAATGTGGGTCCCTGTGCATAGTATCTGTCTCTTAGTTTAGGTAGAGGGGACAGGATTTTTACCTTGAGTCTTGTTTGACTTTGAGTCTAATTTCAGAAAGAGCATTCTGTCTTACCCTTCCCTGTTACACTGTGTCAAACCCTGCAAACAGATTTAAGTGCATTGAAAACCATCCAGAGCACAGATGCCACTTTTCCCACTATTCTGGAAATTTAGAGATAGTCTTATTGACGTTACATTAAATGATTGCTGGTATACCACCAGGAATGTTAAATTGTAGAGCAGAATATGTTCTCCATCTTGCCCTTTAGCTATAATGTTGTGCATCTACCTGAAAGCCTGCAAGATGGTGATACTGCAGGATGATTTCCTGTTCCCATATGTTTTACTTTAATAAGAAATGTAGACCACCTGGTTTAACTAGTTAATTTTAGAGACAAACAGGGGATATATAGCTGTGGCTATAGCATACCGAAAGGTGCATTAAAATGAATTATGTATTTTAAAGCCATAATAAATGAAGTAGCAAAGAAAATGATTCATGGAGTTGACCAGTGGCCTAGATTCTAAGCTGTACTACTGTACTTGTGCAAGTTATAGCTTTGGTAAAGCTTTTCTGCAGCTGATTCCAAGAAGTTTACTATTTTAAATGCATAGAGATTTGACTACTTCGCTACAAGATTAATTTAGTGTGTTGTCATACGGTCCAAAGATCAGAAGAAAAGTTCAGTAGCCAGTCTCCATGGCCAGCTTCCAAACTGCTGCAGGAACTCTCTAATCCATGGGAACAGCTGATGTGATTCCAGTTTTCCATTGCAAGGTCAGCTCTACTTCCATCTGACAGAAATTGAAAGCTGACCTGGTCATCTGCAAATATCTTCTTGAGCCACTCTGTCTCTGAAGAGTAAAAAAGATATATTCTAAGGCTTTAGTTTGACAATGATGAGAAAGTAATCAGGAAAAGTCAATGTAGTTTCACCAAGGGAAAATCAAGCTTGATCAGCCTGACTGCTCTCTACAATGAAATGATTGGCTAAGGGGATGAGGATAAAGCACTGCCTGTGAAAAAGCTTGAAATTAATAAGGTTCTAATTCCACTTTCCACAGAATTCTGATTTGGAATTTGAGCTAGGCAGGACAAACACACTGTTAGATGGACTGAAAAGCAACTGGACAACCAGAACCAAAGGCAAGTAATCAATAGCTTGATACCTAGCTGGAATAGCTACTTAGCCAGAAGTCAGTACTGACACAGTATTTCTTCAATAGCTTCATCACTGGTCTGGGTGACAAGACAGAACCCATCAGCAGCAAATCTGGGAACAATTCTAAATCAGAGGGAGTGGTGGCACATCCAACATTAGAGCTTCAATCCAGAAGGACCCTGGGAAATCTAAGCATTGGACCAACGGGGATTGATTCCACCACAAGAAGGACAAGGATTGCACCTGAGATAACCCCTTCCATCAGCCAAACCAAATCCCTTCCATCAACTGGGAACCAGCTGACTGAGCACTGTCCATGGTGGGAAGGACCTGGATGTTACAGCAGAGTGTGAGCCAACTGTGTGCCTCAATCACAAATGCAGAAAAAGTAGCCACACCTTGAAGAGCCTGATTTAGAAGATGAGTTCCTCTTCTTCCATGCAGCTAAGATGAGGCTGTGTCTAGGGTACACTGTGTAATTTTGGGCCTGCTGTTCCAGCTGGGTATTGAGGAACTAGAAGGAATCTATGGGGGTTATTAAGAGCTGTGACATAGGAGGAGCACTATAGACAAATGGGATTAGTCAGTCTGACAAAGAAGAGGTTGACAGGTAATTTAATACCATCCTATAACTACCTGAACAGGTGTTTCAAAGTGACAGAATGAAATTCCTCTCTGTAGAAACAGAAGGTAAAACAAGGGGCAGCAGCCATGACTTTCAAGCTGAAAGTTCAAGTCCAAGGCTGGATGTAAAGAACAACATTTTCAGAGAGCAGTGCAGTACTGAAAGGGTTTTTGGTATCCAGAGGGACTGTGTCAAGTCCATCCTCAAATTAAAATTTAGCTGAACAAAGTCAGAGCTGACCCAGTTCTTATATTCCAATAGTCCTCCCTCAAGCAGCAGAAGTTCCTTCAACCAACATTTCCGTGAATCAGTGATTTCCTCAAATTCTGCTTCCTGCACCAGGTTAATTTGAGGATGAACATGGATAAAATCCTCTCTATTTAGTTTTCGTTCTTTTTATGTGCCAGACTGCAATGGTTGTCAGGGTTTTTTTCCACAACATTTTTCAAAGTAAATATCTGAGCTGCTTGAAGAAGAGACAACTGGAAGCACTAGGCCAGTTACGATAGCTAGTGTCACAGGATTAAGAATTGCATAACCTCAGGAAAAGAAAAATCTAAAAAAAAAAAAAAGAAAACAAAACCACCATTTGTAATCCTGGACACAAGGGGTTTATTTTAAAGAACTAATGCATACTTGATAATATGCTTATAAAGTATAATTAGATGTGGGGGTAGGTAGCTTCACATGCAAAACCTTGGCTGCAGTGACAGGAAGAAGGTTGTGTAATTTGTAGACAGCTAAAATAATTTAGAATTGATTTGAAATTCATGGCTTTAGTCACTGTATGGATGAGGAATTTAGTCACAGTGGATTGATGGCATTGTGGCACTTGAAAGACACTGAGTTGCTTTATTCAAAATTCAGATAAAGGAATTACTTATTTTTCTGAAAGCAAAACAGTATCTGTTTTTATATAAAGCTTATTTACTGATAAAAAGGACTATCCTATCAATTAATGTGTTTTTCCAAAGTATTTTATGGCATTTAAAAGATTTTAATACAAACGATTCAAAACACAATGTATAATATTAAAAAAGAAAGTAAGACACCACACACTCTCCAGAGCTCTACATGACAAAATACATACCTTCTCTTCCAGTAAGCCCTATGTTTCAGATCACAGAAAATCTGCAAAGAAAACCCTGTTGAGATAAAACTGCAGTAGATGCTAAGGAAAGGAAAGCTCTCAATTTCTAATTCTGACCTTATTAATCAACTGTGCACTGGAGCTGCACAGTGCACTGGCATTCATACATAATGAGAAGTGGGGAAATCATTCTCGGCAGACACATGGCACGAGGAATGTTGGACTATTTTAAAACTTCACTAATGAGAATCAAAGACTTTCAAGTCCCCTTGCAGAGTTTCTACTCTCCTTTGTCTAATTGTGCTGGTTGGGAGTACACTGCTCTTTCCTCAGTAATTGTTTAGCAAAGAGATGGGTAAATCCAGCTGAAGCTGCCCCTAATTTGGCCCCTTCTCACTGTTGCTTCCTCTTGAATTGAGTGGACAAGTGACAGGACTTGTTCTTTAGCTTGAGTAGCATTTGTAGCAGTGAAGCTGGAGGAATATAAGAGCATCAGGAGGTACTCTCCCTTGACAATATTCTGAGGAATTGAGCTGGACAGATTCATGGATTTTTATTTCAAAGGACCAGCTGCCTCAGCATAAAATCATAAAATGTGTTGCATGCTTCTTTTACATGCGGAAAGGATAATTACCACCATCAGTCACAGAGCTGGAGATTGAATTTTAGCAGAAAGAGCAAAAAAAAGTCTTTTTATGTAGTGATAACCACATGGTCACATGGGAAGCCTGATGAGATGTGCAGCATGTGATTGGGAATGCCTAGGGAGAAAAACAGCCAAAGGAATTTGGGCAGGAGCATCCCAGGCGGAGCTGCAGCTGTGGTAGGTTCAGGCTGCATAAAAGTCAGTCTCTCATGATGCCATTGTGTTTTCCTAGATATCACTAAGTTAGCAATATAAAGATAAGCTCCCACCTAGAAACTTAACCCCCACCCCCTTTTTATGGATATTGATTGTCTGAGTTTGTGTGGGTGTGACAGGCAGCAAGAGCAAGCATGAAAGAAACATCGCTTCAGTGGGATTTTTCTTGTGTGACTGTTTGCCTGTGTTGTGTTCAGGGAAAGGAAATTTTAGGTACATTCAATATAAACAAAAAGATAACATCAAAGAAATACCCGACTTGCATAATCAATTTCCATTCTGGAGCAGCATTTGAAGACAATCAAACAAATTAAGCATAGTAAAAAGACAAACACGCGCTAAACAAATCTTTAAAAGTCAATAAAGTAGATGTTTAAAATACGAGTTAATGAGTTTCTAATCATGGTAGATCTCAGCGTTGATATTCTTCCTGATACACACCTCTCCTCTAAAGGAAAACAAAACCACCAATTAAATTGCACACACTTCAGAGGATGTCTCATATTCAGAGTCTGTGCATGCCATGTTTGCTGCCCAGCCAGCTGCCAGTTTGACATATGTGTGATAAATCGTGTCATTTTGAGCACCTGCCTATCAGTACTTGGTGTTTAATTTTCAGTTTCCCTAGACTGTTGCCTGCTCACAAAACAATTATTTAAAAGTTGGTTTATTCAAAACATGGATGCCATGTTAGAATTGATTAGGCCATAGTAAAAACAACAGCAACTAACAACGTATTTTGTAGATACAGCAGATATAAGACCATGTTAATTTATTTCTAAAGACAGAAAGTCCTAAAAGGAAAATATACTCAAGGAATTTCACAGGTTTTCAATGAGTGGACTGAAAAAGACAGAGGTAATTCAGTCATGATGAATGCAGCAGTAATGCACACTGAAAGAGAAAAATGGGGTACTTGTAAATATTAAGCCTAAATTAAGTGTTCTAACTAAGAGGTACATTGACATTACTCTGAATGGCACCACAATGAGAAGTTGCAGATTCTGCTAAAAGACTGGGGCAAATGCTTACTTGGGGCACTGCTGGTAAATTAAAAAAAAAATATTGTAAGCAAATTGAAAATAGGAAACAAGAAATTTTTATTTAATAAAGTTCTGCTTTTGCACGTTCAGTAACTTTCCTGATTAATTGTTAATTCTCATCAACTCACATAAACGTTAAAATATGAAACCTTTACACTTGTTTCATGGTTTTCCTTGCTGGAACTTACACTTCATAATTATTTCAATAAATAGTTCTCTAGTTTCACAGGTATTTGTTTATTTTTTTTCACTTTTTTAATTTTTCTAGAAAGAGTCGAACAATTCATCTATGTTTATTACATTTTTATACTCTTTATAATTTTCTTCTTTTTAAATTATATGCAGACTTTTCATTTTAAGTTTGGGTCAAACTATATTTGGATTGAAATAGGTATTGAATTGAAACATAAAAAGAAGTATTTAAAATTAAAGAGTAAATGGAAATACCTACATTTTGAAAAGAGAAGATTGAAGAAGGAGCACTAACTGGTAGAAGGCAAATGTTAAACTCATATTCAAACAGGCGAGCAAGAGAATCTAGAAAAATACAGGAAAGTCAAATCCACTCTAATATATGTGGGGTTTTATGTAGCAGTTCCTCCTAAGAAACATTTTGAAATGTGGGAGGAACAGGAAGTTTACTGGGCACAGCCAGTGTGGATTTATGAAGAGGAATTTTTACTTTACCACTTGATTTGCTGCCGTGATGAAATGGTCACCACCATGTACAGGTGACATTTATCTTGCCTTTCTACACCACCTCCTGTAGCATTTTTCTAGACAAACTGCAGTCTGGGAGGCCCAGAAGGAATCTCAAGGAGACCAACACAGAAACATGCTAAGTTTTACACTTGAGGATGTCATAGCCCAGGGAAACACTACACTCAAGGGACTGACAGCATGGGAGCAGACCTGCAGAAAAGGAGCTGGAGGTCCTGGTGGGAAGATTGAACAGTCAGCAGTGTGCCCCTGTGGCAACCACCCACCCTGTAGCACTTAGTTTCATGCATCAGCTAGAAGCAGAAAACCAGAATTCTGGCATCTTCAGTTTCACACATTTTTCAATGAAAGGAAAAAAAAATTAGTATTTGCTCTGAAGCAGTTCACTACAGAAGAAGTACTGAAAAAGTATTTTCTGCATGTAGGTATTCAAAAAGATTTGGTTTTTTGTGTTAAATATACCTACAGGTCGCTGCAGTAAAAATACTGAAAATAATACATGTACTACATTACATAAAATAATACATGTAATAGAACATGTAGTATATTGCACTAAGATACATTTATAAAGCTTGACCTGACTTAAAAATTTAAACACTTCCCAACTTTCTGATTTCATAAGTAGTTATGCAACCTTTAATTTTCATATCTGATGAAGTTAGTGGGTATGGCACATAACTTGATTTATTGAAATAAATTGTCAAGGTTATAGTAGTTTCAAGCCTTAACTTTAGATTGTCCTATTTTATCATTTAATTTAAAATCTTTTCTTTAAAAAAAAATGTACATTTAATTTAAATGAACATAATGGTGGTTATTTAGACTACTTTCTGTGCATGTAATACCAAAATATATTTGGAATGAGAAGGATTCATCAGAAAGAGGAGGAGGATTTATGGAGATACGCAAAAACTTTGATTTGAAGAAAAAATAAAAGCTATTTCTCTGCAAGGGGAGACATGATAACAAGGCACTCAGCAGTCCTCCATGCCTTCATTTCCTCATATGAAAAGGAGTGTCTGGTTTTACCCTCCCTTGTCCTGCCCATCAGTCCTGCCCAAGCATCCACCTTTAGCACGCTCCCATCATTTCTCATATTCTGCTGCCATGACAGAGGAACCAGCTCAGACTTCCTCAGCACAACACCCTGAGTTCTGTAGCTTCCCAGTTTCCATTACTTTTTACCTTGTTTCTCATGTCTTTCAGAACCAGTCATCAGTTACTCGGTCACACTGAGCTTTCTGTAAGCCTTGCTCCTCCTCTGTGAAACCTGTGACCCACACACATAAGACTTATGATTTAGAAGCCACTTCCAATCATTTATTTATGTAACCTACCAGCAAGGGCAATACGACGGAATGAGTTCATGGTGTATCAGTTGCAAGATTTCTCAGGCTGAATCAGTAGCAAATAATACTCAGTTTAGTCCCTTCGTATTGTTAAGCTCACACAAAACAAAAGCAATGTGCACTCTTGACCACTAAAATTGGTATTTTGTTCTGACAAATTCCTTGCTAATCTAAGCTAGTGTCAGAGTTATTTGTATTTCAGTTGAAATATTAACTCTGTACCTCTTTTCACAATATCCATATTGTAAGAAAAGACTGAAGATTGGATGAAAGTGTCCAGGATTTTCAAAAGCATTTTGCTGTCAGTCAGCTAATATTTTCCTTTGATCACGAAGCTCTAAATTATATTAACTATACTTGTGATCTCTGCAACTATTTTTCTATCATCATCCAAGAGTGAAGCAAAGATTGGGCGAGACATGGAGTCACCAGTCACATTGTCTGATTCAGGCTGCATTTTAAATTCTATATAAATTAAAGAAATTTTGTTGGCAATTATCCAATCCATTACACTGCTTCTTCAGTTCTTTTCTCTTCTTAACAGTGTCAGGGATGGACCATGATTGCATGTACTTTGACTCAACCACAGTGACAGGCTGTTTTCTGGTTAGTCATAGGAGTGAGTTAAAAACTGCAGTTCAAACGTCTATTACTGTCTCCAAGATTGGCAAGCACTAGGTATTTCAATGCAAAAAGCTTCATACTGAGCCAGTGTAAGATAAATTACCGTTTGAAGGTTTCATCCTAATGTGTCATAGTCAAAAACTAGTTTAAACCTCAAAGAAAGAAAGTTTTTAATCTTGCCAGTGTTTATTAGCAACAGTTTCACAACTAGATATGAGTAGAAATGTTCTGCATTTCGGTGTATCTTTCACATCTTAGGGCAATGAGATGTTGTTCCCTAGCTACTTTGTGTTCTCACAGCACTGAGCAGCACAGCATCGTTGTACCAGTGAGGTAAGTCAAAATGTGCCTACTGATCACACTGCATGGGTACACACACTGGGATTATTTTCATGAGACATTCTGTTTTGTGTCGTTTGCTCATTCACACTTTGCAAGCTCACGTTTGCCATCTTAGAATGAAGCATCACAGAGCCAGGTTGGAAAAGGCCCTGAGATCAAGTCCAAACTATGACCAAACACCACCTTGTCAAGCAGACCATGGCACTAAGTGCCATATCCAGTGTTTCCTAAAGCACCTTCAGAGGTGGTGACTCCATCACTTCCCTGGGCAGCCACTTCCAATGTTTAATCACCCTTTCTGTGAAGAAATTCTTCCTATTGCCCAGCCTGAACCTTCCCTGGAGCAGGTTGAGACTGTGTCCTGTTGCCCTGCCTGGTTGCCTGGGAGAAGAGCCTGGTCTCCACCTGGCTATTTAGGGAGCTGTAGGGAGTGATAAAGTTGCCCCTGAGCTCACTTTTCTCCAGGCTAAACAACCCCAGATCCCTCAGCTGCTCCTCAGACTCCTCACCAGCTCCACTGCCCTTCTCTGGAGAAGATATGCAGAGAAAGAAAGCAACATAAAGGAACAGGGGAAAATGCAGAAAATTGAAAAGGTCACAACAATATGGCACACCATTTTAACTCAAGAAATATGAGACAGTCTAAATGCTACCTGACACCTTATTCTAATAACAAATACTGTAATAAGAAACAAAAATGGTGCAAGTTATTCCATTCACTTGACAAAGTTTATGAAAGCAGGAAGAGATGCAAAAGTAGTCAGTGGTTTTTGTATAATTGTTTTCATGAAGTACTCTTTAGACATATGATTTAGAATGAGTAAATAACAGATCTAACTTAGCCATTAACTATAATAAAAAAAAACTGGTAAGAGATTTTCCTTAAATTGATTATTCCAATTTTTAAATAAAAATCATTAAGCAAGTGTATTACTGTTAAATCATTTTTTGTTCATTCCAGTGTAAGTTTCTTTTCTGGTACAGCATGGTGTATTAACTTCCTTCTTTCCAGGAAAAGCTCCACTGGAGCAAGAATCACGTTTAACTCCAAAGGACAAAATTGATCAGGATTTATTAATAGGTTTCTGCTGGTGTGCTGCAAGAATGTTCTTTAGTATCCTCTATATTCTGGAGAGCATATTTTTGTTTGTACCTAATCATGTTTTACCCAGTTGTGAAGACTGCACAGAGCAAGGCTTTCTGTTAATAGCAATGCTATTTTCAATGTAATCAATTTGTCAGAGTGGTAACTTTGCTGGCACAGAATGAAGCAAGCAGAGTATATGTGCTTTTCTAGGCAGCCTCACTGCAGCAGCTGCTGGCACTGAACTGACTGAGAGCTCCTTAACAGTGCAGCTGAGGTTTGCCACAGGCTTACCTCAGTCACCTCTTGGACCTTGTTAGCTCCCAGCTATTCCTTTCTTACACAGTCCTCGGGCTGAAGAACAAGGTTCATGCTCCTTTATTCTTGTATCAGTAAGCAGTTTTTGAAAAACAGTGTTCCCCCCTCCTCTTGTTACTTTCTAAGGACTTGCACAAGGCTTTCCACCTCGACTGCTGCAGTTTTCACTCATTTTGTGTTGTAAGATATATCCCAAAAATGACAAGGCTGTGACTGTTGATGCACTGATGTCTCTCACCAGAGATATCACACATGATGAATAGTAGAGTGAGGTTTTTTGGATGTTCCACATCCTTTTTTTTTTTTTTTTTTAGCAAAAAGTGAGCAAGGAAGAGCTGCTAATTTCTCTCACATGCATTTCCTAGGGCACGTGTGCACATCCTATCCTACTGCCATCCCTAGTGGAGCAAAAACCTTGTGTTTTGTAAACTGGCGTAGAGATTGCACATCCTCCCTGAACAAACTGTGCCATTGCTTGGTTGCCCTAATGAGGAAAAAGTTTTTTTGCCCCTTTATCCAGTCAGAACCTGTGCTGTAGCTGTTTGTGTTCATTGTTTCTTATCCTCCTGCCGCGCACTGTTGGGAAGATCACAGCTCCATCTTCTCAATAATCTCTCCAGAATTCTTGGCTCTTATTTGGGTCCTCCCCCAGAAAAATTTTCTTCTTGAGGCTGAACAAGCCCAGTTTCACTGCAGGTGGTCAGTGTGTTTCTGAGTAGAACAGAGGGTGATTTCCCTCCACCCACTGACTGTGCTGCTCTCAATACAGTCCTTTATGTTGGTGGTCTGTATTTCTGCATGTTCTGCCTTCCCAGGTGCAGGACTCAGCACTGAATCACTGACTTTCAGGGGCCCCTGTTGGCTGTTCCCTCCACTGTGTACAGGTCTCCATTTGGTGGCAGCTTTGCTGTCCTTTCTCTCCTCAACTCCCCAGATTGTGGGGTATGAATGTCACACAGCCAGGGAAGCTGGCCATTTTTACTACTGCAAGTAACAGTGCTTTAAAGAGAAGCTCATAACTCACCCGTTTCTCCACTTGATGAGGACTCATAAACTTGTTCAGAACACAGCATTCCCCCTACAGAATTGCATAAATTCTCCGTGCTCCTCTATACACATGACGTGGAACCCAGTAAGTCATATTTTTATTAATCTGCACACATTGCAATTTGGTCAGTAAAATAAACCTCCTCATTTGTCAGTAAGGATTTAATATCAAGCACTTTGCACTACCATAACCTTATAAAACTGCAAGCTAGAATGTGAGCATAGGGAATAGACATATATTTTTTATGGTTATTTATATGAAGCATCTCATATAAATCAATGAAAGTATTCATGTAATTAAAGAGATTGCAACCTAGCTCTGGAATGCTGTTATATGTGCAAAATATTGCACACAAATTTTTTTATGGGTCTGTTAAAAGTACTAAAGAAGTAATGTGATATAAACTGTAATCATCCATTCCATTATACTTGAGATTATTTTGATACAAAATGCTTGGTTTTGTCTATTTAGGGAGTTCATGTACCTCCAATTTGACAAATTCAGTCTTGAAATTGCTGGGTAGGCTGGAATTCTGTATGTATTTCAAGTATTTTGCTAAGCAGGTCACAACATTCTCAGGAAAGTTAACAATTAAAGTGTGCATATACATTCAAAAATCCTACTTCACCGTGGTTAGCAAAACCCAAGCAGACTGTTTTGAAAATAAAATATGCATACAAAAAAAAGCAAAGATGTAAAAGTTGTGAAGTACCAGTACCAATATTCTAGATACAAAAACAAAATACAAACAAATAGTAATCAACTCTCTTTGAAATAGGTGCTACAAAAAGTGTAAATCTTACACCTCCAACTCTTCCCCCTGTTTCTCTCAAACCTCCACTTGTCAGGGTGCCAGGCCTCCCTGTGCCTCCTTCATCCCTCCATCTCCAGAGCAGAGGCCAGGCCAGCTCCCCCAGCTCTGGAAGTCCTGCTCTTTAACAGCTGTAGATCCTGCCTTGATCACTGATGGTGTCTCTCCTTATCTTCTAACACTCATTTGTCCAAAATTTTAAGGATAATTTTTTTTTCATTTCTGACCCTCACAGGCCTCAGAAACTATTCCTGCTATGCTGCTACCTATTCCTACTTTCATTTTTGTGCTCCTGTGCTCTTACAGCAGCGGTGCAATGCAGGCAGTTTCATCATCACCCGGGCACCTGCTGAGTGCTCAGCACTGACCAGAATTGTTCTGTGCATCAGGAGTGAAATATTACAACCACCAGCTCAGTCTCTGCTAGCTCTGACCCTTTGGCCCGCAGAGACGTGGGACCAGTGACTAAAAACTGTGCGTGCACCTGGAGAAAAAGCCACATGTTCAGCTGTTACTGCCATGCCAGGAAACAGGATGACAGAAGTTAATGGAAGGACAAGTGAGGTGACCTGGTGCCTCTGTGGAGTTAAGGAGAAGGATCAAAAGGAGTGTCAGCATTCCCAGGCTGACAGTCTTCAGCCAGACCTTCAGCCTGTACAGCACAGGCTGCACCACTCAGCAAAGAACAAATACAGAAAAATTACATCTGGTTTGGATCTCGATTTAAAAAGCAATACTATTTATATTTTTCTAATCTAGAAGGAATTCTCAGATTTCCTTACGCAGATTATAGCTGATTGTGTCCCTCTTCTGTCCTCCCTTTTCTTCTCCTCTGTTCTAAATGCTTGAGAATGACCACCCTTTGTTATCACAGGGTTACACTGGTATTTCAATAATTTCTGTCTTAATCCATATTAAAAGATATTAAAAGGTATTAATCCTTAAAGAGTTCATAATAGTGAAGCCAGATTCTTCTTCTTCAGAGAACAAAGCACTATTTCTACAACAGCAAAGGCAAGTTTCCCCTTCTCATTTACAAAATTTCCCCTTAGATTTTCTCCATCCTGGCCCTGTCAATCAGCTTCTACCTACTTTATCTGGTCTTCTCTCAGCTCTCTCATGACTATGCAGAACTATTCCATTTTTGGGAATTTCTCAGGTACTGGCAGCTTTCTCATTTAATCTCTCCCTTTTTCTTTGCAACTTTCTCTCATTTATTCTCTGTTACCTTTACATTCAGGTTGTATGGATCACAATCACCGTCTAGTTTTGTTATTTTCTCCTGACACCAGTATTATTCTATTGACACAGTGACAAAATATTTGCCTCTGCTTTTTATTTTAACATTCATTTCTTTCTAATCTATCACACCACTCTTTTGTCACTTTCTGCACGCACCAAAGGCACTGTTGTCAGTTCTGCAAGGTTTTATCTTGCTATCACTCTTGTCTTTCAGAAGAAAAAATAGAATTTTATGAAACTTTGTGTGAATGTAACCATATAAAAATAAATTGAATTGTTTTGTTCCATTCATGCCTGAGTGTATCTCAGAATTGAATGTATCTTTCAGAAAAAAAAAAAAAATCTGAATTTCAAAGTCTTCACAGGATTACGATTTTCATGGCTTTTAATGACAATTCAAGCATTGTCTGCAGTGGAGGAACTAAAGAATGTGGATAAAGGAATTACATATATGTATAAAGTAAAAAAAAGCTGAAATAGCTGCAATAAATTAGAGATAATTGATGAGAACAATTATTTTAGTAAATTAATGGATAAAAATAATAATGACAGTGGGTTATTTTCCATCAATTTCTCTGGCTGCCCCTTAGCTCCACAGTGTTATGAAACATTACATGGGGGCATTATGCATATGCACTCTCATGGCTCTCTTGCAGATATATTAAAAAAACAGAAAAAAGTGTACTCAATAAAAACAGCTGTACAGGAAACAGAAATTGCAGGCAGGTTTGGATGTTCACTGGGGTAACAATAAAGATATAAGTTCTGACATGTGGTGCAAAGACACCAAGACTGCCACAAACAGATGGGGATGTAAAAATGGCATAGTCATAAATAATAAAAATAATACTTGAAAATCATTATTACTGTGAGAAATATCTATTTCAAAGCGGGAAATTCTCCTATATTTTATTTCTAAAATACTGCAATGCAATGAATAAAAATACCACCTTGAGGAAGTGATGATGGTTTGCACCCTTCTCTTCAGGGGTAGAAGGACAAATGAAAAGGCAACATGCACCTCCAGAGGCACAAAGATCATGGGACAAAATCCTGTGCTCTCCCACAGTTGCTCTCTCACATCAGGTCCTGCAGATAATGTGCCTCACAGGGTATGTCAGCTGAAAAGCTTCAGGCCTCCTCAGTAAAATCACCCTGCATTTTACATCAAATTTTACAAGATTTCCTTCACATGAGGGAGATTCTTCTCTTGACTGCTTCAAGCCTCTCTATCATACACTACAGCTCCTTGAATTTTCTATGGAGCTGGAAGGAAAAGAAACATGTGTGTTCAGCTGAAATAATCTATAAAAGGAAATAGAGCTGTAGGTTTGGTGATGGCGGACTTCAGGACTCACCGTTTCTTTCATTATTGTCTCGTTCTTTGGAAAGGGACTTCATAAATTAATAGTGATTCCAAATCTTTTGGAATACAATATGTTTTGAATACAACATACCTGCTGGTGAACTGTAATAATCTGCCTTCAATATGGAATATAATATAATTTTCATTTTTAGCACCCTTCTATTTAGCAAAGCTTTCCTGAGTACTAAATATTTCTTTCAGTAGGGAGGAATTTAATCCTTGACTGCAATGACCAGTTGCTCAAATGCACAGTGAAAGAAAACAAGCAGAGCGGCTGTAAATGATCAAAAATAAATATATTTATGCAAGATATCATTATGTTCCTACCTGTTTCACTGTAATAATAAGGCAAATAGACCATAGACCAACTGCATGCATAAAATATTTCCACTTACATGGCATGAAGCTTTGATAGTCCTTAGTGAAGTCCTTTTTGGTTTGAAATGTAAATATGATCTAACTGCTGTGCTTTCATTTTAATTTCATTGGTGCTTTTGTCCTGAACAATTTGAGCTCACTGTCATTTCTTCTCCATAAAAATTTTGAAAGAAAATTGCTCTTCTGGAATCATGAATACCCCAAACACAGGAGTTACAGCTTTGTATGCTGCAGTTGTTTTATGAATGAATAATGGTAAGATTTGAGCTGACTCTAGTCATATTTCCTGTACATGTCCACTAGAAAACTATAAGAGAAGCTGATATATTGCTTGGTAATGAATTCAAATTAGAAATGTAAAGGAGATGTCCCTCTTTGTTTAGCAAATACATTCTCCACAAACCTATCTCTAACGTTTGAGGATCACAATTTAACTTTGTTTTACAATGACAGCAAGACAGAGAGATATATAGAGAGAGGAAAAAAACCCTTTCAACTCACAGGGTACAAACATTAAGAATTTTCTGCATGCCTGTTTTCTCTTGGCTGATTAATAAAGGACTTGGAACTGGTACACTACCAGCCACTAAAGAGCAGGAATGTGGACGTGTAGAAGCCCTCAGACCTCCACAGGTAAAGTTTCACTATTTTCTTCAGTCTTCCTCTCTGCTGTGGAATTGACTGTCAACTCTTCCCCTCAAGGCCTGAAGAAGTTTCTGTGTTAATGGAAATACTTTTTTTTGTGCATGTTGTTGACATTTCCTGAATGTATATTCAGTACTTTTCTTGTTCTAAAACATGAAAGTGGCTATGACCACTGAGTTGATAGTTATTTTCTAACAGATAATTTCATCTGATTTTTGCCCAACTGTACTGTGTAGCAGTAGCCTGGATATTAAATCTGGAAGGGACCATGCTTGTAAGAAACAGTCTTAGTCTGACTAAGAAAAGAAAAAAAAAGAACACGGAAAACCTTTTCTTCGTCTAAGAATTTGCAAAAATCAGTTTCATGAAGCCTGTCTCTCAGCTACGTTTCCTTTGATGTTGTTTGAGTTCCAGTAGGACACATGAAAGGTGTGTAAAAAGGGAAAAGGATTTAATCATGTTCTGGAAAGTGCTGACATCTATTATGTCCATCACAAAGGGATGGCAGCCCTCATGCATCTCTGTAGCACTGAATGGACTTTAGGCTTGTCAGTAGGAATATGCTGGGCACACATAACCTAAATCATACAGATATTCCTTCTGTCTCCAGCAGCACTTACTCTTCTTTTCATTTTTGGCACTACTACAAGGTTAATTTTAAAGAGTCACTATACTGCATCCTGTAATCTCAAGAAATTTCCACAAAATGAATGAGTAGAATGTGGAGAGCTCAGCAACCTTTAAATGCACGTTTTTATGCGAAAAGATTTTTGTTTCTGAAACAATCCTAAAGAACTGATTTTCAGTGGGTAGGCATCTGGATACGCATGTCAAAATTGGACAAGAATTATAGGCCTGAACACACGAATAAATGCCTACTAAGCAAGCATTTGAACACAAATGCCTACCTAGAGTGTGATATCTTCAGTTACTTATTTTGCAACAACTGTTGATGGTGCTCTTTTGGACATACTCTCCTGTTGGCAGACTTCAAGACTGACCAACACTTCTAATCACAATTCTACCTGACAGTTAAGAATGGTTTATTTGTTATCTGTGCAAGAATATGAACAACAGTCATCTCCAGCTATTTTGTCATCCTCTTGAAAGCCAAAGGAATGGGTTTAATTCGTGTTTACATTTTCTTTCGTGACATTAGCAACATTTCAGAGAATTTATGAAACCAGATCAGAGAGTAAAATCTTTATATAATTTTAGAATTTCTAAAATGTTAAAATTAATTGTTTTCCTATTTTTATCCACAGTATGCCAAGATCAGTAATTCTCTTCACAATGAGTGCAGTACCTTAACTCACAAGCAGCACTGATGACTTTAGTGAGGATTCCCTTCCAATTTAGTTCAGTGCACCGAAGGAAAAGTGTCACAGGATTGTACTGTTCTTACAGCTGGGAATTCATGATGGGGGCCTCTGAAAGTAATTGTAAACAAATTTTAAAAGGCACACTTTGAAAAGTTTCCGCAGTTAGTGGTATACATATAAATATCCATTGGGACTCTTCTGAGCAACACTAAAGAGAAAGCACCAGTACAGAGCTTTCTCTTCAGCTCTCACTTGTCAGAAGGACAAAGCCTCTATGAGATGGGACCATATGTGCAATTTTGAGGAAGACTATGATGGTGTGAGAGTGCAATGAGAAACAGAGGTCTAACATAACCTTCTCTAACACTGACTTAAATTAAAACTTCATTCAGCAAGTCCAACTTTCCCCAGATTGAGGTGAAATGGAGAAAGTGCAGCTGTCTCCCTGAGGAGCTCTGTGTTCTCTGGGCTGGGGTGAGTTCAAGCAGACTGTGTGAGCAGAAAATGGGAGTAATGAGTCAGACCAAGTACCGTGTGCATTTAATCCAGTCCCCTGTCTCAAGCCTACATCCTAGGCTTAGATGTCTAAGGATAAAACAAGAACAAGACAACTGTGCAGTGATAACTCCCAAGAGGTCCTGGCATTTAGCATTTTCCAGATCAAGAAGGCAGGACCTCCTTCCAGGGCATGAGGTGTTTCTCTCGTGCAGAATCAGGCACTTGAGATGCAGGAGGCAAAGGCAAATCTGTCCAAATCTCACATAAATAAACACCAGTCTTGAAATTACTTTTAACAATTGTTATACAATTACATAAAAAATAACACATGACATCTCTCCACTTATCAAGAAAAGCTTTTTTTTCCCCTGAAGATTTGATCTTACATGAGATATGTATCCTCTGATAACTATTATGTGCTGTAAGATCACACATTCTGACCTTTTAAATTGCCAGTAAGAGTCTCTAGATTGTAAGTTTAGGGTATATCATAGCTTTAGATACTAGAGGTCATATTGACCTCCAGAATTATGCTCTTGAAATTCCATGGATTAACTTTGCACAGACTTAGTGTGATTTTTACAAAAGTTCACCCAGAGAGCAATTGCTTCATGTTGGATGATAAATTTAAGTCTTTTATTCTTTCTGACAAATCACTTTGCTGCCAAAGCATTTGAAAAGTTCACAGCTCTTCTGTTTCCAAGGTGCAGTATATTCATCATTCAATCCTTCACTGGACTACCAGGTATCAAAGATTCCAGGGTCATGTTCTAAAATGTTGCTATAAAATTATTCAGGTTCTAAAAAGTTTATGATGTTATTTCTGCACTTATTTTTCGGTGCCTTTTCTGCAAAGAGGAAGTAAAAAATTTGACTAGGAAGTGTCAGAAATACCTGTGGTCTTATGCCACTTTACTGTTGACACTTGAGTGTGGATGGGCACTGAAGAAACATATACACACTTGTGCATCTCTGTTACTGTCTGTATGCACAAATACACATTCATACACATGTATAAACATGTATAGCTATGCATCTATATGCATACGTTGTTAGCATTTTTTGTAAAATCTTCAGTTTAAACTATTTCTGTCATTAACTGACCTATTAAAAAATGAGAAATGGAAGAAGTCCTGGCAGATTGTCACTGAAGATTCATGCAGTCATATTCCTCTCAGTTTTTATGGTCTTGCAAGAAATACGTATCAAAAGCATAAATATAAATATACATGGCCAGCTGGCTGTTTTACATCTTTATTAAAATAGTGTGTGATATTTCCCTAAAGCAACTTTCTTTTCTATCTTTGTTATCAGAATATCAGAAGCTAAGGAGGAAAAATGAAGTAGTTGTAACATTTTTTAGTACTTCAGTGACACTTGTTAGTCTAGTCTTTTTCCAATCAGATTTAAAAATTGTTACAAGCAAGTTTAATTACCTTTGCAATAAAGTAATTAATTTTCTTTAGAGACTTAACATTGTGATTCAAAATACCACAGTGGGTCTATAACGTATCTCTGAGACTCATTCTGCAAATATTATTAGGGCTATTCAAAGTACAGCATAAATAAATTACTTAATGGACAACTGTCTAACACAAAGTAGTCTTCATCACTACTTGGACACATTTTTAACATAATACTTGACAAATAGAATACCAGAAAAGAATAAAGAGAACACTATAACTTTTCTTCTTATGATGCACGAGGAAATATTTTTATGCAAAGAGAAAACACCTAAATTATTAAACAATGTCTTCAGAAAATAAGAAAAACAGACACTTTCATTGCTGATTGCATCTAGTATCCATGTGTTGTTGGCTACTGTACTTTCCATAGTCTACAAGAAAAAGATGTTTGGGGTATTTAGGAATTCAAACACATGAGGACTTTCTACTGACCCTTATAAAACTTGCAGGCACAATCATGTATGTGCCTGCACCACACACAGGACCCCTCTGTGTCCCCAGTTCATTCCATGGACCCTGACAGGAACAAGTTAGTCATCCAGCTGCCAAGATTTCATTACTTATAACTGCAAAGTTTGCTACCTGCTGGAAAGAAAATTGGTTATGTCACATGCAGACTACCACTGGTTGGGAATTAGCCTTGGGGAATTGTAGGATGTTAAAAATGTGTTGTTCCTTGCCTCAGCAACGTTGTCAGTCTGCAGTACATAAAATATCATGTCACTTTTATCACCCAGAATCTGTATTGTTTACCCATTCAGATCACATAATAGCTCACATGTGTTGCAAGTCCCATTGTTTGAGAATACAGCACTTATCCACAAGGTGCTTCAGAAACTCCACTATTTGTGTAATCAGACTAATACTGGATTTGGCTGCAAGCCTGAATGATGATGGATATTGATCAGCCACTCATGCAATGTTACAGTGTTCTTTTTCCCTTTATGCCCAAAGATTTTAAAAATATTGAGGTTCTCCACTGACAGAAAACACATATACCCAGAAAAAAAGAGACCTGGTTAGTGTAGTTTCCACCCCATGACACAAGGGAGGAGGGGATGGAGAACACAAAGAGGAAGGGGAAGGAAAAGGTGTAAAGAGTGTGATGAAAATGGCAGCTCTAGTCCTAAACTCCTCTACTATTTCCTCTCTTCCCTTCTGTAAATATCAGGAGAATCAAAAGCTTTCCATGGATGAGGCACATCCTGGGGAAAGAGAATGGGAGTGTAGGACAGGGAAGCCCAGAGCAGATGGAGAAGAGGGATAGAGAGATCAGAGGAGGGGGCAGGAAAACAGCAGTGCTACAGGCAGGGTTCCTGGAATGAGACTGGGCAGCAGTGAGACAGTGATGTATCATTCCACAACAAATTATGTATGTATTTTAAATGCACAAAAAATAGTAGAATGGTAAATACCTACCAATGCCCATCAACATAGCCTATGAAGAAAAGTGGGATTTTTTAATATTTTCATGGGATTGCAGCCTTTATTCAGACCTTGAATCAGGTTCTTGCAGCAGAACTTCTTAAAAAAGCTCATGGGGAGTTTCAATAGTGTGCTCCTGTTTACTCAGGCAGCTACTAGATTTACGAGATTTGCATGTGCAAATATTTGAGTTCTGTGCACATTCATGGAAAAGTAGTCAGACAGACTGACATTAAAATACATTAGAGAACAGGATCTCTTATCCAGGCTTTCGGTGTGCCATTAAGCATACTGCTATGCCAATTATGATTAACAGAAGAAAATAAAAAGAAAATTAGATTTCAGCAGAAAACCGTTACCCTCAAGTGAGAAATAAGAGCAGTGAAGGGAATGACACCAGACCTCTGCTTTCCTTATAATTACTGCAGAGTTAAAACATTGTGGATAAGTGCTTCCAGGAATAGACCAACAGAATTGGATTTTCCACTGAGAAGTAAAAGGAAAAAAACTGTGGTCATCACTTTCTGTAGTTTGTAACTGGGGCACTCGCTTATGGGCTGCTCTTATAGTTTACATACCTACCTTGCTGGTTATTGAACACAACAGCTGAACAGTTTCAGAATACATCTATCTATACTGGGAGGCCACATTTAAATCGATTTTTCCTTTTTGGAACTTTAGTTCTTTAGTCTAACAGTAGAGCTATATGAAGATGTTTATAATTGTGGTTGGTTTTGATTGCTTTTGTTTTAAAATAACTTTACATAAAGGGCAGGCTTTGTAACATTGAGTTTTCAAAAATAATTAGGTTCCTAACTTTGCATTACACAAGGACCTTAAAAACATAAGCTATGTAAAATAATACTTTATTGACTAACCACATATGAGACTTCCATTTGTTATAATGGGTAGGTGGCTGATAAATATGAGTCTGTTTGCAGTGGTTTATCTCTGGCTTATGTGGACAAATTGCTTTATGACTCTCATGCTGTCCAGTTTTTAGGAATGTGTCTCCAAACACAGTAAGTTGAACACTGTTGCTGCCCATGAAAATATAAATATCCTATAGTTTTTTTAAGCTTTTTCATCTGTCAGTCTAGATAGTGTCTGCCCAGTGACTGAGTGCCTTTAGACCCAGCAATAACTCCACAAACAAACAGTGCAGGTGTCCATCTGTGTCCTACAGGCACAGCACTCATAATTCAGTCAGTGTACTTGAATGAATTTTAAGGTCCCTGTGGAGCAGAATGAGAAAAGTATTGCTGGGGGAGGTTATGTCCCATATTATACTAACTGATACTGCTGGGGAAAAAAAAACAGGCTATCAGACATGCAATCCATTTTTCATATCTAGAAGAGAAACAAGTTGTTCTTCACCCTCGGAACAATTGCTATGGCTCTAAATTAAATGTTTCAAGCAGTTATAAAACCTGAAGGGGAAAGAAAAGGAGAGTGGAGGGTGGGAGGGGAAAGAAAGGAGTTTGCTTACACAAAAGAGCAAAGAACCTTATGATTAACAGGGGGAAAAGTTGTGATGGGTATTAATACTTGAAGACAGTGAAGACAGATGGCTTTGGTAGGAGGGCCCTGACAAGGGTGAGTAACTAGCTTTGATGGCTTTTGGGATAAATTCTAAGGCATTGTGAAACCAGAGGTTTTATATGGTTAGTAATTTTCAGCTTAATATAATTAGAATATTTCCTTTCCTAGGCTATATTGACTCACTGGGTTCAACACACTACTCTAGTCCAGTGGCCCAGGACAGAAGTGTTTTCCTGTACTATTTTCCTTCTGACTCATGGGCAATGAATTACTGTTTGACTTTCCCTCATGAAGCAGATTTTCCTCCACAGTCACAGCCAGTGAGCTGTTTTCCTTGAGTAACAGGCAACCAGAGCTTTTCCCACTCCTAACTCTTTCTTTTCCCTACAGTTTCAGTTCAGATGGAAATTTTTCAACAAAAAACCCCTGCTGTTTTCCTCTCAGGAGTGTCACTGAAATCTCATATACTCCACGTTCAGCAATGATGTGAGTAAGGGGACTGAGGACTTCACTTTGTCAAGCCCCTCAGAGTAAGTGCAGATCAGCTTGCTTATCTGGACTCTCCACAATCATGCATATTAACACCATAATCGTCACCACTGTTTCATGTATTTTGGATTCACTGCCACTGTCCATTATGGATTCAACTGTCCACATAGAAAATTAATTCCGTGCCAATTTCTCTTTTTTTTAAAAATTTGGTTTACACTATTTTCAGTCAAAGCTGTGAAGGTTTCCAGCTAGTACTTGTTCTCTTCAGAGTGAGTGAAGACATGAAGACAGGTGACTTCATTTTCATTCTCCCCAGAGCTCATATCCATACCTGAATAACCATTTAATGTAAGCCTAAATGATTTTTTTTTTCCACAGGAGGTGTGGATAATAGAATTAATAAATAAAATCTCTTGAATAAGGAAAAGGTGTTGGAATGAACTCCTTAACAATGTGGTAATGAGCCCTATTTCTGCGATGCTCCCTTCTTGTCAAAGGACTTACATTTAAATCCTGCTTCAGTGACAGCTCAGTACATGTTTAAGTATTATGTGGGTTGCTGGCCATCATATTCTCTACATCACAGAACCTAGCTTTTGTCCCAGACACAAAGGTTCAAGTGATATACTTTTGAAGGTGAATATTTTACTTTAAAAGTTTATAGGAAAATTTAAAAATTAATTTAAATATTATGACTATGAGATAGAAGTGATGGAAAAATAATTATTAACCATTTAAGATGATATATCACCAGATGTCCTCTCTCAACTATTAAGAAGCCATTTGGCAGCCTTCCTTAAGTGAAAGTGTATTTATCCGTGTACAAAAGCAATCTCTTTAGGTATTCAGGGCTATCAAAACATGACAGAAAATGAATGTGCCCTTTTCTGTGCTCTCTTTCCTTTTAAATCTGCCTCGTCAAAACAGCAGATACTTCCAACAGTTTATTTGTGGACTGGCTTCACTGCTTAATTGCCAATGTTCTGGATCACTGTAAATGAAACCCAAAGGCCAGTCCAATCTGTGGAGCTTCAAGGGGAGTAATTTATTTTATGATGTATGGCCTATCTGAATATACTGCGTAGTTGCAGAAAGTTTTCTGATGCAATTTAGTTCAGCTGGCTCTGTATTTAATGATGACATTATAATGATGTAATACATTAAATGTATATATCTAATTTTCAAAACTTCCATTAAAGAAGAATAATTATCTTGTATGAAGATAACAGTGCCCACTACAGTCATATTCTACTCAGGAACATGAAAGGGATTAGATTAAAAATTGATTACCACCTATATATATATTTCATTGAATAGATTAAAGAAAAGAAAAGCAGTACCAGTTTTGATAATGTATGTACACTAGGATAGCTATTTACCTTTAACTCAAGTGAATTTGTAGCTCTTTCCAACAGACAACCTGGTCCAAGCTGTTCCTTACACAGTCCATATCCTTCAGTCAAATACAATTCTTAGCTTATTTATTCTCAGTTATGTTCACAGATGGAGGCAGAAGTTGATGCCCTGACTTTGAGCAGCTTGATGTTCATTTGTAATGTGAGAAAAAATTAGTGGTGCCATGATAATGCCAAGACAAGATTTTAGGATGTTGACAGGCAGTTTTTCTGACTCACTGGGAAGTCTGCAGAGGCAGCACGGAGACTGTGCAGCACCACACTTAACTGTGCTTGCACCTCAAGCTGTCAGGCAGTGTAAGATTAAGCAGAGCAAGTGGCTTCCAAGAAGAAGAACAAATAGGTAATTATGCAAAGTCAAATCTCACTCAACAGTGGTAATACTGCTGTCCTCCAGAGATTGCTGCTTCAACATTGTGTACAAAAAGGTTTCAAAATAAATAGCCATTCTCCAGGAACTTGCAGGCTGAACACAACACAAGAGGCTTTGTACAAACCCACAATAGAGGCAATGACTAAGGGCCCTACTCTAGAATATCTCCCCCCAAATGTCTGTTCTAATGGCTCTCACAAATACTCCCAAAACCAGATTTTCTGAAGTACAGAGCAGTGCTGAGCCAGTGATTGCTGACTTCTGCCACCTAATCACAGTGTGCAGCTGCACAGAATAGTGAAATTAATTTGAAGTTTACCCATGCAATAACAATGTTTCCTGGAAGATATGCATATTGCTTCGGACCAAATAACCAAACTACTGGTCAGACTCCATACAGGCAAGCTTTACAGCAGCAGTACCAACTGTTTGTACAAAGAAAGCCTTAACCTCTGACAAAATATAATGTTTTCTTCCAAAGAAAAGGGCTGTGCTGATATTTTCTGTTGAACAAGGTAGAGAAGCTGTGGCAGCATTGACTAAAGCAATAAAGATCAATAAAAGTGACAGTACAATTGAGAAATTAATGTGATTTTCTTGTAGAACAGAATGGTTTGCAATAGGCACTATAAAATGTAATTGAAAATTCTGGATATGTGTACATTAGGGGCTAAATTGGGAAAACAATATAGTTACTTTAAATGGCAACTCCTGTTTCAGAGGTGGTTAGAGTAATAATTGCTCAATTCTGATTATATGAAAACTCATTGCATATTTCAGAAGTTGTGGGAAGTAATGAGTGTTGGTTTAAGAGAAACAGCAAGTAGCAGACTATGGTGGAAATCCTCACTAAAGGTTAGCTTGTGAATTGTTTTGGAAACATTACAGTACACACTGATTACATACAAGCTGATTTTTCTATTGCTTTTAAATACACTTACTCCTACAATGTTTACTCCTACTATTCCACAACTACCACTGATGAGAATAGTACAACCTGGAGAAGCACAGTTTCACTTAAGCAAATAATTTTCTGTTTTCTATCATCATGCTTCTATCATTCTGGCAATTGATATTCCTTTGCCCAAAGGAATATCATAGCTAATTGATGCCATCACAATCTGAAGACCTATTATCTTCAAAGCTTGATTGTATGCATCAGTACAGCAAAGGGCAGAAATCCTTTTTTTTGAAGGGTTGACTTTTTGAGAATCTAAAGGCAGAGCGAGAACTGAAAAATAATGATAATTGCTCAAAAGTCATTAGGTGTTATTATGAATGGAAATCTATTTCATTTACTTCAATGGACTAGTAATATACAGCCTTATTTTAAGTAAGATAATTTTCATACAAACAGTGAATAATGCTGAAAATGTCTGTAAACCATGCTCTTTGGGCTATTCCTACTGTCAGTAGAATTTAACTAGTGGGAGCTCAAAATGAGGAAGGAGGTAATGAAAGCATTAACTTAAATTACGTAATTAAAAAAAAAAAAAAAAGGAAATAGGCTACTTCCTGCATGCATGAGGAAAGCACAGGAGGACATAAAAAACAAGCCCTAAAGGATCAATCTTTCCACCCAGCTGAACTTCTAATGGGGGTCAGAAGCAGGCAGCAAGGGCAGAGTGTAAGGGCAGAGCCATGCAGGGTTATTTCAGCAGCAGCACCCCTGTGCTCACAGACAGAAAGTGCTGCAGAAAATGCCTCAGAGGAAGGAGGAATCTGCAAAATGGGATTGTTTCAGTGTATTTGCTTTGTGTCAGAAAAAAGACCACGGCTTGGACTTTGTCAGTCTACTGTCTGCAAAACAGACAGAGCCTTATTCTCAGACTGTGAACAGGTTCACACGCATTTTGTCAAGTGCTTTTTCTCTTTCACACTTTTGAGGAACAAACTCCGGGCCAGTTTTGGTGAGGTTGGTGAATATGACACCTAACTGAGGCACTCAGAGTCCTTGACAGGTTTACCAGGTGTCAAAAGACCAAGGGCTTGTCCACAGATTCTCACAGGTCCTGCTATTTACCCCTTGCATACTGATACCCACATGAAAATCCCAATGCTAGGCAAGAGGACACACCTGCTGAGATCACTAATGAAGCATCTCAATGGTAATTCAATTTAAAAGTAAGCTTTTGCAGGGTGTCTGCAGTAGATGTTTTCATTATATTACAATTACCTTTCTGTCAGCCTCTCAAATAGTACTGATATTCTGGCTATGTCAGCCTTATGTTTCAGTATCTATTTCAATTAAAATATAGGCCCAGGACAAAATAATGAGGCACTTTCTAGATAAATTGCATGTTCCCAACAGAAGATTAGTCCATATACCTACTTGATAGCACAGTTCAAGGGGAAATGCGGGGGAGCTGAGTTTATCTGCTTTAAATCGGGACAATACAAAAATTACCAAATTTTCACCCATATTAAGTCTATGATTTACTATTGCACTACTGCTCTTAGACACATTGTAACCAGGTTATTATGCCGATGGCTCCACACTCTCTTCATTCATTTTGGGCAGCATTCTGCTCTAAAAATACATGCTTCTTGTAGGTGTGGGGGAAATGAGAGTTTGGGGAGGGAAGAAACTCCTTTACTGCTCATAACACAGCCAGGTACAATCTGGGTTAGCTGCTTGAGCCAGGGTGGGAGGGCAGAATTCAGCTGTCAGAATCCAGCCCAAGCATCTTGGTGCATGTGGGCAGTGTGATTGATTAACACACTGATTGGGGGCCCGCCCAGCACTGCTCTGCAGGGTTTGCTGAAGTAACCCAAGCAGAGGCAATCCTGTCCCTCAGAGACATCCCCTTCTGCTGGGAGCAGCACCAAGGACGCCAAAAGTGCTTCTTTGAAAGCTCTTGGTAAGGTTCTCTTCTTTTCTAAGCATGGCCCCAGTAAGAGAAGAGTATGTGTCATGGAGAGTTCACCCTACTCATTCACCCGTGGCAATACATGATAAAAACCAGGTTAGAAGAGAACAGCTCAGGCCATGCTGCCATCTAAGTCCTCCAGCTAAATATTTCACAAGATGGCACAGGTCCTCTCTTCTTTACTGCTGCACAATGACACAGCTCCAGCAGCTTGCCCACCCACCTACTCTTCTAACCACAGCAGTTTACACACAGCAACTTCTTAAAGAAAAAAAAAAAAGGCAGAAAATGTGTGTTTGTATTCTTTAAGGGGGGAAAACAGAACAGAATATGGAAACAGAAGGAAACAATGCAGCTCATTTCAAAATAACATGAGTGCTCTGAAATGGGCTCTGAGCATTTGTCCTGAACTCATCTGTAATGGGCAGCAGCAGGTCTTCCCCTAAGTTTCATCCAGGAGCAGGAAAAATGTTAGGCTCACAGTTTAATATCCAAACTGTAGCTCAAAATGTTTAAATCCCCACACACATACTTGTCCCACTTCAGGTGTTTAACTCTTCCCCCACAGGGTTCTGCTGCCTCAGGTCACCAACCAGTGCTCCAGTGTTCTGGTGGGTCAGTGACTTTTCTTGGTCACACTGCTTACAGTGCTCTTCTCTGAAAATTGGTAAGAAAGAGTGGTTAATCTATGAGTTTGATCGTGTGGGACCTTGTTGGCCTGGAGTAGCTGTGTACATTTTCAGGGCTAGGGCAATTTTTCTTAATGGCCCAGTAGTATAAGGCCATGAGTTAGATAAAACAAGTTCAAGCTGGAAAAGTTCATGAAAAAAATAGTATTCTCTAGGCTCACACAAATAATTTCAAGAAATATGCTGCTCAGAAAGATGGAGACTTTGCTGAAGATGCAGACATTGTAATTTGAGGTTAATATATTTCCCAATGTTTCCAGGTTGTTAACAGAAAGAAATACTTACAAAATATATTTGAAATGTTTTAAAATGAATGTTGGGAAACCTTGATGAATTACTGCACTATCATTATCAAATATGCTGTATTTGATAATGATAGTGCAGTAATTACAAATTATTTTTTTCCACTGAAAATTATGAATTATCAAGACCTAGAATGAAAAGTAATGTTACAAAATTGAAAAGGGAAAAGGAGCTATACCTTACCTGTGTTATTTTTCCATCAGCTCCTTTAAGAGTAGATCCTACGGCTTTGTGGGCATTAGAATGTAATTATTGAAATTTTGTACTTCTCAAAATATACTGTCTCAATGTTTCAGAAGAAAATTATAAAAGAAATTTGGAAACTTATCTGAAGCAATAAAGTGAAGTTGTAATGTATTGAGTCCAAAACTACTGCTTTGTGAAAAACAAGGTCTGAAAGCTGATACTGGTTAAGGCTTCATTAAGGTATCCACAGTATAAGGCAGAGAAAATAACCACTTTATTGAAAAAGCAGTTGAAAGAAGAGAACAAAATTATCTCTGTTATTGCATGCACACAATTATGTTTTGTCATCCATGTATGCAAATAAAATAATAAACGTAAAGCAAAATATGGCTTTGGAACAATCACTGAGGTTTTGCAAAAATTCAGAGAAACAGATTAAATGCATGTTACCAGTGGATGTTCAGGTGCTTTCCTAAAATTAACACTATATATAAACACAAATCTGTGCTTAAGTGCCAGATGGTTAATGAAGACCAGCCAGGAAACTTCCATAATTCACAATAATGAGTATGGTAATGAGCCTGCATTATAAACTGAACAGCCAAGTGATACATAGTGCCTACTTGAAGTAACAAACCATTTGGAGTGTTTGATATTACCAGAAAATGTTGAATTTCACAAAAAAACCCCAACCCCTCCAAAAAAACCACCAAAAAAACCCCAACAATAAAAGCCCCCAAAATCAAACCAAACCAAACCAAAACCTAAACAAAAAAAATGCCAAACAAACAAAAAAAACCCCAAAACTACAAAGAGCCACCCCCCCACCCCGCAAGAAAGGGAAGAAAATAGTCAGATACTCAAAGTTTGTTACAAATTTTATAAATATATATCTGCATTAATAGCAAGCCACTAGAATTGAAATAAAGTGATGGAAATCTAAACATTAAAATTATTTCCAGCATTTTCTGTTTTCACTGGCATTGTTAATGGCAACACAGACTACTACTGCTTTTTTGGGGGCTTCATTCTTACAAAAAGTTAGGTTTGGTACAACTGTGAGAGCGACACTTGTAGTACTTGTCTGTGGTAAGGACACCTGCAGGTCATTCCTACAGCTGGAACCAACTATTCCCTCTGTGGCCTTTACACAGGAACACTTTTTAAAAGAAAACAATGTTTTCTCCATTATTGGCAGGAGGAGTTTGGATCACGGGTGGTTTCTCAGATGCTTAGGAGATGTCTGGGTGGGAGGTGATGGCAAGAGGCAGTGATGGGGTAAGAAAAGTCCTGTGGTTCTAGGGGAAAGGTGGTGGCTTGTAGAGGTGGTTCCGTGTCTTCCATTCCCAGCTGGTCTCTGGTGGGAACTCTGTACTCTCCAGCTGCCAGAATGCAGGTCCCCACCCACAGACATGGCTTCTGCTCTCAGACCACACCTGAGCAGCTGCTTTAATCTTTACAGCAAATTCCTTCACCTTGACCTTTTTTTTTTTCACCCCTTCAGGCAGCTTTGTAGCCTTCTGAAGCACTCATGTGATCGGACACATCTGCTTGGCTTTTCCTTCTGAGAAACCTTCAGAGAAGCAAAACTGCAAAAAACCCAAAGGCTTCCTCTTTCTTTCCTCATTGTCTCCCAGATTTTTACATCTGTTTTACCAGAGCTCCCCTCCACATTTCTGGCTAGCTGCTCATGGGAGGTTACCTCTTTAAAAGGAGATTAATCACAAGGTGCTGGCATTTTCATCATTCTACATCAATATGTTAATAAACATAGGCTCAGCATATCTGTACTGGTTCTAGTTCTAATGTAATTCATTTTAAAGCATTTATTCATGGAATAGCTAAAATTACTTACAATGCTGTTAAAAATTCTGGACAAAGTCTTGTATTTGAGCCACCAAAATGAGGCTTAAGTGTAAAATTTTCAGTGGATCCATTAACCCTTTTATCAGTGATTGAAATTCTTACTTTTCACTAGAATTTTTGCCTTACATATTCTTGATCTCTTACAGCAATTACAGTTTGTGTAATTAATCATGATTTTCATACTGATAACTTGTAAATGTTCCTTAATCTTGTGCAGTCTCCATTCATCTGGAGCCTGCTGATTTTTCTGGTGTCTGGGCTGGTGAGAAATATGCTTGACACCATTTCGCTAGGAGTCAGTTTGAAACTGAAAATGAAAACAGAATAGTGGCACTCTGCTTCTTCCAACAGCTCTGCAATCTGCCTCCTTTTTCTATCCTACGTCCCCCTTCCTACCCTTCTCTCCTCAAACAGATGCCATGACAGTGCATTGTTAATAGAAAGAAGTTTATATGCTGCCCATACAAGTCTACACCTCTGCAAAGTGGGTGTTTCCAGAAACAGAGTCCAGTATTCCCCTTGGATTCCTCTCACAGACACAGGAGAGTATTTGGCAGGGTGCAAAGACATTGTTTTCTTAGCCTCATGCCTTGGATTAGATCCCTAGACAAAATCCTTCTTCTAAATACATGTCAAAGCAAAACCAGTGGAATGATGGGCTTTGTACAACATATTTGCTTCAGACACACTGCACTTATATTTCCTCCTTCCCTTCCATCATTATTATTGTGTACTTAGGGAGCCCATTTTTCTGTCTGCCTCATTAATCCTTTTGTTATATTTGATATCCTGTTTCAGTCATTTCTGTACATTATTGTAGGCTGTTTGTATTTGCTTGTTCTGCACAGCATGTCTTCCATTACCCAGTTGGTTTTTCTTTTGTTTCAAGCCATGTGGTTTCCCTGGACTCCTTTCTGGATGTTGGTTGCTTTGTTGTTTCTCAGCATTTCTACATGTGTCATTTCATTCTGGCTTTTGACTCTCTTGTTCGGGTTTGGTGTATATTTTATGAGTATTATATCACAGTATGTTCATAATTTTAATGCAATTATGATATTACTTTTTTTACTTTTAATCTAAGTGTACCAAGGAAACTTTTAGTACTAGCAATAGGAATTCAAGCATGATGGGAAGATGATATTATTGTGCCAGTGTTAGCAGATTTTGAGGATGCTTTTTCAATATCTTACATATACAAACAAGTAAGATAAATAAAATTTTATGACTATTAGATTTCTATGTAGCTGAAAGAAAAATACTAATCTTCTGTGGGAGGAATAATGACTGATTACTAGCAAGATAGAAATCTTTGGGAGAAACCTGAGAGATGTTTAAAAATCCTGACAGTAGAAACCAGCAAGATTTCGACAGCTGCCTAAAAAAGGGGTCAAATAAAAAGGATAGCACATTACTGACTTAAATAGGCTGAAAATAACTTCAGATAGAAATCTTTATCATAAATACTGTTGGGTTGGCTTTGCATTCTGCATTTTCTGAACATTTGTCACTCTTTCTCTCTCTTGCTTTTTCTCATTCCACTTTTTCTCCCCTCCCCCTCTCCTTCTTCTCCTGAACATTTCTCTTTTTCTTGTTTCACATCTTTCTATTGATTGTTATCAGAATGAAAATAGTCCACATGTCTTTTATCCCATTCTGGTTTAACTACAAGGAGAAACCAAGAATTAACAGACTCTTCAACCACAGGCATCTAAGACAATGTTGGTTTTAAACTGCCAGCAGACACGTTGTTTTCTAGTACATTTGAGTACATTTTTCTAGTACAAATGACTACATTTGTCCATATAGATGGAACGACAATCTGTTGCATTCTGATTTGAATATAGAAAAAAATATAATTAATGGTGCTGCTACTCTTGTTACTATGTTTGTGTAATGAGCTTGTGGGTCCTGGCAGTACCAAGCATCGTACAGATGTAAAACAAAGGAATTGCCTCTGTTTTGAAGAATTTGTAAAGTGTTAATTTCATTCAGGCAGACGTATTCCACTATAAAGTTGCATGAAGTTTACATGCTCAAGCTAATTTATAAATAAATAATGTCCATAATAATCCACTCCAGAAATACAATTTTAAAAGGGAATTCAATGGAATTTATTATCTCTAAAAGGGATTTTAGTCTCTCAATGGGATTTAAGCTGTCTTGAAATTCAAGCTTTGTGATTATAAAATTGTATTTTATTAAATGTCTCTCAGTTATGAATCTAAAATGAGTTGTCAGTATTGCTTTTCAATGTTATTTGTACAGCCAACTTTCTTCATTTGAGAAAAGGCCAGGATTAGCTATTTCTTCTTTAATGCTTTCCTGAATATTTTGACACACTTTGATTGAATACATATGATTTTTCTTTACTTTCCAGGGATTTTATCTCAGACTTGTGTCTGTGAGAATAGATCAGTACAACTACCTCATATAGACACTGTTATTTTTTGCAGAGCATTAGCTACTGTATATGTAATTTAAAACATTTTAAATTAATTGTGAAGGACAGGGAAAAATTAAAAATGGATTCAGACTACAGATGCTTTTTTTATGTGTAATATGTGAAGGAAGAAAGCAGGGAAAAGAGATTATGTTCTGCCTTATCATGATTAGATAAAAAGCAGGAATAATTACCAGCTCAGTGGGTATGCTGGTACAAAGGAAGAAACACTCATCAAGCAGTTGTTTTTTCAGCTTCAGCAGATTGTGCACATAAACACACACACCCCCCTCGGTGAGTTTTGCTATCCTGTAAAATCTAATGAATTACCTTCATGGCACATTTTGATGCATATTGTTTTATATGACCAGTTGATGTTATTTCAGTTTCTGTATTGTCTAAGACATTATAATGGCTGCAATTCAAATTAAGGATAACAAGGTACATGTGGAAATGATGAGGGCATTTTCCCAAGTCTTCCCAGATTAAGCTTGTTAGCAGCATGAAATGCAATGAAGACTCGTTGAATAATACTTAAAAATCTAGAGCCTACAATGCAGACCAATATGGATAAACCCAAGTGAAACAAAGCCTTGTTTTCCCCACTTGCTATTCGGGAGTTTGTTGAAATAAGAGATTAGTTCTTTGTGCTGGTTTTGCATCACAGACGTGATGTTCTAAGAGAAGCTGCTAAGAGAAACAAGTGGTCATTTAAGTAAACTTCAGAATAGACCTGGGAGTTCTGTAAACCTGGTACAGAGTAAATACATTAATATTAAACAGCATGCTTTTTTATTTGAAATTGCTTGATGTACTTGACATTCTTTGTCAAAATGCCCTGAAGTGTATTATATACATTATATACAGGAAGAAGAAGAGGGAGCTTCAGAAAAAAAAAGGTTACAGAAATCCAGACTTGGTACCCAAAACAGGAATGATGAGACCAACACAAATATCACATACAGAGTCAGGCTTGTCAAGTCAGATGGTTCACTGGTTACAGTTCTGTTGGAAATGTTTGTTAACAAACAACAGGTCAGGAGTCAGGTAAATGTTGCACAGACTTCTAAGTTTGAATCTACCAACCTATAAAGTTCCCTGTCTCCCCTAACAGCATAGTTTCTGAGGTTTTAAGTGTCTGTAATTCTTGCTTAGCTAGTGTGTGTCACTAATTTTAAGGTAACGACTGGACATTTAGAGAAATTAACAATGGAGATACATAGACATATAAGCAAGTACCAGAGGTGAGGAATAAGAATATTTTTAGAAGCATCCCTCTTCTAATTGTTTGCTCTTAGCAATAGGCCTAGGGCTAGAGATTCAAGGGATACTGACAGGAGAGAAGAAATGCTTACTGAAACTCATGGTTTGTACCAACTTGGTATGGAAAGCATGCTTAGAAGATGTTTGCCTCACATTTTAAGTTCTCTATCACTTAAACTAATGCTTTATGCTCTTTAGAGTACCAGGTGTAATATAAATCACAGACTACACATACCTTCTTTTTCTTTTTTTTAAGGTCCATAAAATCTTTCTCTTCCTATAATGATTTGAGGAACAAAATTATTTGCTCATGATGTGGTGTTACACACAGTTAATAGACTATCAATGTTTCTTTCAGTGAAATATCCAAATGATATTTGGATATTTCACTGATATACCTAATTCCTTTCTCATTGGCACCAAATTTAAACCCATCATGGGAGTACTATATGACATTTTACTGCTAGTCTAGTTTGCTCTTCTCAGTGATGCATGCCCCATAATTGGATTGAAAGAGATCTTAAAAGTTAGAAACACTCAGTATTTGTTATAAGGAAAGACCCATAAGCTGATTGTTTCAAGATACTAATTTATATTAAAAAAAGGGCATGTGAGGTAGGAAACATAGGTTCAATGCATAAGACAGTAATCCACAAGCAGATGAGGAAAGTAGAAAATTTTCCCAGAGTATGACAGACAAGCCAGACAGTATGATCTGTCATCTACTGACTCACCTAATCTATGCAAATTTGCAATGTGCTCAGCAGAGAGTAGATGTGGTATCAGTAAAGATGGATGTTCCACATAGTCAAAAAGCAATGTTTATCCAGATGCTGCAAAGCCATCCTAATTTGTGGCCCCTTTAGACCAAGAACAAAGCAGACCACCTGCAGCTGTAGCTACTAGTTCAAATGTCAAATTCCTCCCCTAAATGTACTAGGGAGGCAGCAGCAGCTGACAGGCAGTCCAAGTGTAGAGGATAAGTGGGTAATGGAAATTCCAGGGAAGATCCCTTGCAGCAACTGAGGAAAGCCAAAGGTGAAAAGAAATGCCAAAGTCACTAGTGTGTGAATGTTTCTGAGTATGGCTGTCCTGCACTGAGCAGTGCATACTCAGTACTGTTTCTGCCATCTTCCTCACCCCCTGTCAGAAGACACAATTCTCTTTTTCTGCCTTTATCATTGGAAATGCAGACTACAACTATAGCAACAACATCAAGTGAAAACCTGACCTCCTCAGGAAGAATGTAGCCAGGGATTCTCACTTTCTGCCTCATGTCTAAGTGCATGGAGATGTTGCTGTCTGCCCAGGCAGAGCAGAAAGCTGAAAGGATCCTTCACATATGGTGATCCTGCAGGAACACAGAGCTCCACAAGCCAGCACCAGTGCCTAGACGGCTTACTGGGCCAGGTGGCAGAACATAAAATTTTGACTAGGTTTAGCTTTTGTCCTCTTTTATACTGTTTTTGGATGGGATGATACTAAAGGACAGATCTGACCATCCTAATTCTTTGGAAGGTCATTCCTTTTTCTGTAACTCACATTTGAGTGAGCAAGTGAAGATTTATTTAATATTTTTTACTCTCTCTCTTTTTTTAACATGAGAGAAGCTAAACAAGAGAGCAGAGGAATATTCCAGGAATAGGGCAGTCCATCTACAGCATATCATATTTTTAAATTAAAAAAATAATTAAATGAATTTAAAATTCCTTGTTTAACGTGAGTTTTAACCATTGTCATGCTGATATCTAGGGTGCTGAATAAGCTTCTTTGGGATACAGGCTAGCATTTGCATGTGTATGTTTACATCCCTACGTGTAATTTACATAGGGGTCTTTTTGAGATACATCACAATTTACATCACTTCTTCTAAAGTGCTTGCAGCATACCAGATGGAATAACTGTTTTTCTTTTCTGAAGGATTATTTTAAACCAAGATCCAGTGCAATTTATAATTACAGAGAAAAGAAAGAAGCAAGACATAAAGGAAGTACATAAAATACTATTTCGTCAGAGTTCTTAGATGACATTTGACCCCTGTGAACAGTTACTGCTTGTCTTCCCCCAGAATAAAAAACTCTTTTATCCATATCCCGTGTTGCATTCTAACAAAGACAAATGTTATAAATGCAAAGTCAAATGCATATAAGTGCATTAAAATTTGAAATGGTTCTTTTTCACTGAAACTGGAGTTCTGACAGTAGTATCACCTGCTTCAAAAGAAAGCACAGGTATTCCTGCAGCAAGTGGCTTAAGGAGAAAAAAATTATTCAGTAGAAATCTCCTTTAAGAGAACAGTTTAGTGTTCATAGTCTACTTTAAACAGTATTCCTGAAGGGAAAGGTAAGCATATGAAATTTGGGTTTAGTCATCTGGTTTCAGATACCCAAGGTAGCTCATACAAAGCTTGCATTGGCACCTCTGTAACACCTCACCTCAGCTTTGCTTCAGCATCCCCACCACCTTTTCAATACAGCAAGGTTACAAATTCAGTTTGTTAACTGACACCCTGAATTTTTTTTTTTTTTTCATTTTCAACACATTCAATTTGGTTACATATCATAAATATTTGAAAACCTACTTCATAACCTATCTATGAGCTGATGGTCTGTCAAAATGATGGGTCACAGTTGAAATTCTAAATAACAACAACAACAACAACAATAATAATAATAATAATAGTAATTTCCCCATATCTTCTGAAGGCCCAAGTAGTTCACACCCAGTTATGCACACCTCTTTTGGCTAGGTTTTCATATTTTGAGATTTGCATAATCCTCATGAAAACTAAAGGGAAATAATCCTTTTGAAACTATTTAGCAAGGCCATCCTGAGAAAGGAAACGGAATTATTTAAAATTGCCCTACATTTTTTTTAAAGATAATAACCATGTAAAGTATATCACCTAGCTCCTTTGCCTAATTAAACCAAACCTTTCCTAAATAATTCTTTAATTTGAATATCTCCCATGAATCTTCCATAGAATTAAGCTTTACCATAGATTGGAAACAAGGAAAAGCCTGCATTTGTCTTAAGTTTAAAAGATTTGCCATCCTATTTCTGATAAAAACATTTGTTTCACATATGTTCCTTAAACTTTTGCAGTAGTTCCCTGCCATGAAATCAGTGCACACAGCACTGAGTCACAAGGATGTCACTATTCACAAGCACCAGAACCAAGGTACTCCGTTGCAGTAGCAAATTGCAGACAATTATTTTTCCACCACTTCTCACTCCTTAGTGTTTACCTATAATGCACACACAACTTATTTACGAGACCACATATGAAGTCCTGTGACTTCACAAGTCCTATGCCCTTAAAAAGACTCACAGTATTACAAGATATAACATCCACTATGCAGAAATGCTGCCAGCAGCAACAGCTTTAAACAATCTATCATTTCTCATCTTTTTTTTTGAGGCCCAAAATATGGACAGCCTATTACCTTGAGTGTCATCCCACTATTCTCTGAGTACAGCAGTATTATTCAGAAGGAATTAACTGTAACTATACCAGTAGGAGGGTATTTGCATGATGAAAGGAGCACAGATGTAAGAAAGGACTTTTTAATGTTTTGGGAACCAAGAATTTATGAGACCAAATTTGTATTAAAAAATGTGTAAGAACTGCTGTTGGTGTGGGGTTTTTTTTTCAAAGGCATCACACTATCAAAGATCATAATACCATGTAGCAGAAAATTACACTAAAATACAGAGAAAGCATAACTTATAGTACTAGGGGGGTTTTTAAACAATATTCTTGTAAAATGGTTTTTAATTTTCCAGGAAAGCCATTCTGTTTTGTTCCTCATTAAAATGCTCATAAAATAACTTAAATTGAATAATTTCTGTGGAAAAAAACTTGCTGTGTTACCCTAACTGGATGCAGTCCTAGTTGGTCAAGAGAACAACCAGAAGCAAAACACCCATAGTAAAATTATGAACAAATTGTTAACCTCTGAGGACAGCTCTCTACAGCCTTCTTAACTCTTCATAACTCCAACCAATTTGTCCCCTTCTATAACTTCCAGGCTGTACAGGATGACCTTTGGAATGGTGTCAGTGCTGTGGACCACAGCTGTTACCTGATGGCTGCTTCCCAGTAGCAGGAGCAAGGATGTGGATGGTGTGGAAGGGTTTTGATAACTATGAAATAAAGGGAGTACAGTTCAGAGCCATCTGGCAGCCACTCTGGTTAATTGCTCCTCAACAAAAAAATCCTGTTTCCTTTTGATTAACTCTCTTTGCCTCTCTCTTTGTTTATTAGCTGAATCCACACTGAATACAGTAATGGAAGTTAGTGCAAGGTACACATTACAGAAATGATACTAAAATATCACATAATGAATAAATTATTCTATCACATATGACTGATAGAGAAAGACACAGGCAAAGGAGATATGGCATACAATGCAGTTTGA
>VZSE01011096.1:0-13848 GCA_013398275.1 Promerops cafer | reverse complement strand
GTGTCACCCCAGCAGCAAGGGACAAAGGGCACACAGCAGAGCCCACCTCTGCTCCTCGTTCACCGACTGGACTCCCCTGCAGCTGCATCTCCAAGAGGGCAGAGTAGTGGGACACAGCTTGGCAAGGCAGTGCTTGCCATCAGGCTCACCTCAACAAGGAAGGCCATGGCAGCCACCTCCCAGCGTGCCTCCTCTCTGCGGAGCAGTCTGAACAGGTAGCGCGCAATCCGGTAACACAAGGACTGTGAGATCCTGAGCATTGCTCTGGCAGGGGAAAAAAGACGTCGTTGACTCTGAGCAGGGCAGGCAGACCTCTCCTGGGACTGACTCACAGAGGCCTCTTCTTTCACCACTGCCTCTTGCAAGGAGGAAGGTGGAGCCGAACACCAGCAGGCTCATATCAGGAATAAAGAGGCTGAAAAGCCACCCATTCTGCCCATGGGGCAGTCCTGTCCCCCAGGCTGTCAGTAGCCCTTGATGCAACCTCCCTGTTCCCAGCAGGCTGTCTTCCGTGAGGCTGCCTGCAGACAGAGCTCCTGCTCTGTGCCATCAGCACAGAGATGCTGGCACTCCTCACGGAAAGAGATGCTGGCCCTTTGGCTTGTGGCTGCTCCGGTGCACCCAGCCCTTCAAGGCTCTGTCACTCTGCTGCACCATCCCTCAGTGATAAGTCCCTCTCACCCATGACCACAGGGATTATGTAGACACTGTGGAGAAATAACAGCTGGAGCAGGGAGAATGGAGCACTCACCTGGCCAGAAGACCCACTGTATGGTGGTGGGTGTCAGTGTTGAGGAGTGTGTCCCAGCCACACTCACGTTCAACTTCAGATACCACATCCTCATACTCAAGCTCACAGAGCAGTGCTTTCATGGTCATCAATGCAAATCTGTGTGCAGAGCAAAGCCCAGGTCATGCCAGGAATACTGGCCCCAGCTCCAAGGGCACTGTGGAGATGGGAAGACCTGAATGGAGCACCTGTTGGGGTTGTTGGGCAGGAAGTGCTTGTGCTGGCATCGCTTCCAGAAGGCATTGACATTGTCTGGCATCTGCTCTGTGCTGGAGAAAACTTGGAAGAGCAGGGCCACAAAGAGGCGGGGGAAATACAGAATCAAGATCTCTGAGCCCTGGGGCAGGTGAATGATCTCCCACAGTGTTCTGGTTGCCTGCAAGAAACCAAACCAGCCAGAGACCATGCTCAGCATCAAGGTATCTCTGTGGCAGGGCCCAGCCATGGGAGGATGAAGCTCAGGCATTGCTCTGTGCCAGGACAAATGCAGGGGGAGCAGCATTTGACCTGGCTGCCTCTGCACCTGCCATGAACCCAGGTTTCTAGCACACCATGTGAGGCAGGGGGTGCAGTGGTGAGGGACAAAGGATGGAGAGATGCCAGAGAGGCAGCCCTTGAGGATGTGCTTGGGTCTAGTCCAGAAACTCACGGCCAGGGAAAAGACATCTGAATTGTCCTTATCAGAGGTGGATGCGCTGTACAGTGGCCAGTCCTCCAGCACACAGAGGAGCTCTGGCAGCACCTTCTCTGCAGTTCTGCGTGAGGAGATAATCGCCCTCCACATGGTCACAGCAACTCTGCAGGCCCAGAACTCTGTGTCAGTGGGATTTTGGCCACAACACCATGGCCTGGGCAGCTGCAGGGTCCCCAGCTAATCACCAGCTCTGCCTCTGCCCACTGCCCCTCTCCAGCAGCACCCAGCCAGACTGCTACTGTGAGTAGCAGACAGCCAAGTGATGCTGCCTTGAAGGGCAGGGAAGGAGCATGGCAGCAGGGTCTTGGGCCGACATGCCACAATTGGGAAACAAAGGCATCAGAGGGTCCTGAAAATCTTCCTTTTTCTGCCACCACATGTGGGGCCAGGTCTACATGTTGATGGGCTCTGAGGCTGATGAATCCTGAGCTCTCCAGGCCAGTGGGCCTTGTACCTGTCACATGATGGGGCACACCGCAGAAGGGTCACCACCACATCATGTGGCTGTGCAAGGGTCATCTCCTGCAGAGTCTCATCCAGACTGTAGTCAATAGATACATCTGTGGTGAATGCGAGGCATTGGTAAATGTCCCTCACAATGGCTGGCACCTGGAGGAGACATGGCAGGGAATTGGAGTGCCACTAGAGTGAGCCATTTCCCCAGCTTACCCCCAAGAAGTGTTTTCCTTTTCCAGCACACTGTGGTGGCCTGAAAGTCTGTTGGATGCCCAACAGACCCCGCTTTAGAATGTACACATTTTCTGGTGGCCAAGCCATTGCCATAGATAACTTACTTTCTTCAGTCTGGACGTGCTACTTCCCATGATCACATCCAGCATGGCAGCACAATCCTGTGCTTTATAGGAGCCAGCATTTACCATGCCCTCTGGGGCCATGATGTTATTGTTTTCATGATCAATAGGCTTATGGAAGTCCAGAAATATCTTATGGCAGGAAAAAGAGGGTTGTCATATCTAGTGCTTTGCAGGAGTGCTTGGCTGAGCTGCAGCAACAGGTCCAGCCCAGGCAGGGAAGTCTGCAAGTACCTGTGCATTTCTGTGGAAGTGGCAATGGGTGTGCTCCTTCTCTTCTGGCAGTTTCTTAACTGGATCTGGCAAAAAGCCATCATAGTCAGAGCTCAGGGACTGCAGGAGAAGCTGGAGAACACAGCTGAGCCCTGCATTCTCCAGCGAGGGCCAGCTCTCAGACAATAGCTTGTGGGGAGACCAATCCCTGTCTCTCTGGCTGCAGCCTGGGGCTGAGGGTGCCCAGTGGATGGAGCAGGGCTACACGGGGAATCAGCCCCATTCCCATTTCCCCTTCTTCCCTGGGGATGTCCACAGTGGATGGGATGGCCCAGCTCAGCCACTTACCTGCCTGCAGCAGCTGGACTCCCTTCACTTCCTCACGCTGCTGTGCTGGAGCAGCCCCCGGGCTTTTATCATCCTCCTCCTCCTCCTCCCCCTCCTCCCCTTCCCTCCCCTTCACCAAGGTCAATCTGGGCATGCTTGGGGTTCTCTCTGTTCAATCCTGCTGGAGCTTGGGCTTTGAGGGCTTCAGCCACAGGGATGGGAGATGTCCTGGAAAAGAAGATAGGTGTCAGCAAGATATGAGGGGGCTATGCAGGGCCTCCTTGCAGCCCTGCTCTGGTCCTTCCTGTCCTGTTGTGTCTTCTGGGGTTATGTGGGTGGATGCTTTGATGCCAGAGACAGGTCACAAAGTGCCCATATTGTGGTGGGTCACAAAGGGCCATATGACACATAACATCCAATTGGCAGTGCCTGTGTCACAGTGGGTCACACAGGGGTCCATAGCATGTGCCATCCAATTGTCAGTGCTCACATCACGGTGGGTGGTTGCCATTAATGTATGTTTATTGACGGAGAGATCATGTTCATACAGAAGAAGTCAGAACTATAGGCATGTGTTGCTTTGAGGATGTCTCCATGAAAATTCTTTATCTGGATTCTCTGACTGATCCTTTCTCAAGCCCCTATGTCTTCATCCTCCAGGGTTCTCATGTTTGTCCCAGTGGGTCAGACTGCAACCTCACAGGCCTCTCATCCTACAGTCCAAAGAGAGAGGGAAATAAAACACACCACATCAAAGTAACCTCGTTTGTACACAATGGAAGGACAGTACAAGCACAGCCCCGAAGACCTTTACCTCAGCAAGTGTTTTCAGTTAAGAGTGTGTATCCCGTTACCAACTCAGAGGTGGGGCAGTTATCTCCTGTTAATTGGCCACCTGATAAAACCAGGTGGGGCAGTTTCTTTTATCTTTTCCACAACCAATCCTCCCTCAAGGAGATATCTTTGGTTAATGGGCCACTGAGTCTCATTTTGAGATGCTCTGCCCAGGGGGAGGAGCCAAGCATTCCTACCTGGATATAATCTGATATCTGAAACACCTCAGACAGCCTTTTCCCACTGGATTCTCAAGAGGAAGACCAGGCCCATCTACACCACCACTGGACCTTCAGAGGAAACCTACATCCTTCTACAGAATCACTGCTTCAACAGAATCACATCCAGAAGAACTGCGGCCACCATTTAATCAATCTGTTACCAGCACCCTGACTAACAGAGTGTCAAGTAGTATTCTGACTCTGTCAGTAGTTTCTTTTCTTGTACTCTAGCATTTTTATTTTTAATTTTCCTAATAAAGAACTGTTATTTCTATTTCCATATCTTTGCCTGAGTGCTTTGATTTCAAAATTCAAAGGGAGCAGGTTTACATTTTCCATTTCAAAGAAAGCTCCCGCCTTCCTTAGCAGACAACTGTCTTTTCAAACCGAGACAGCAAGGCATCAACACTGGTGACAGTGCCAAGAGTGTGGATAGTTGGTGCCTCTGCCATACTCTACCCCAGAACCACAGTCATGATCTGTCCAGTGTCTTTGGAGTGGTGGTGCCTCCGAAGTTCAAAGCAGATGTAATGTTATTACGTTGAAATCCCTACTATAGATCATCATTCTTCAAGTACCATTAGCAATGAACAATTGATCAACAATAAGAACAATAAGCATGCACTAATTACAAGCATCACAGGAATAATTAACAGTAGCAGTGGGGTACCCACATCCAACAGGAATGTGGGTACCATGTTGGGATTGTATGGGGACATCTAACATGCGAAAAGGAGGCAGATGAGGAGTGTTAATTGCATATGTCTGTTTTCAGGGCACATTGATGTCACAGGTGGGGTTTAAGGGGGTTTTACCATGGAGACTAATTTTATTATGGTGCTCTTAATGCGGTAGATAATGATCCAAATTCAAATAATCACAATCATAATCATTATCGAAGTCTGAAAGAGCCTAGTTAGCCAGCTGACAGGAAAACCCAAGCACATTGACAACTGCTCCTAGTCAGTTAGTTACCAGTGCAGCAGCATTTTCCCTATTGTCTCTAGCCGTCTTCTATTGCATCCCACAGGGTGGATAAGTGGGTGCTGTGGGAAGAGACGGCTCTTTAGACCAGAGCAACCCCAGCAACATCTTCCCACAGTTCTCTGCTGTTTTATGTAAATTATTTGTGTAATGTCACCCCCTGTTCTCCACCCCAGTTCTGGAAACTTCCCTATTCCAAGTTACATCACTCATCAGTCATTCCCTGGTTCCACCCAAGTTCTAGCAAGTTCTATGTTCTTTGTTCCCCCAATGGTTCCCCAATTGTTGTATCTTCTCCCCTATATCCCAGGTGGATGTAGCCCCTTAATCCCGCCTTTGCTCTGCCCTTGTACCCTCAGATCATTGGCCCTGAGATCCTTAACTCCACCTCCCCTGTTCCATATATAACCCTAGACCCTCCACTGTTTGGGGTTCTTCTGTCCCTGGACCCCTTTGATGCACTGATAAAAAAGGCCATCGGAACTCCATACAGAGAACCCCCCTGCTTTCGTTAATCGTCGACTAGTTTACCATCACGCACAGCAAGCTAGAGATCCTTGAGCTATCCATCCTTCCTTCACTGGGCTGATGCTCTTGGGAAGGTGGTGGCTCTGGCATTCCCAGCTGGTGCTGCAGCAGTCTTCTTCCTTTTGTTCATCTCTTCCTGAAGTGGGACTGAAACATTTAGAATGTGGACACAAAAATCTGATCAATAAATACTGATAAAATAATCTTCCCACATACACCTTTCTCTTTTAATAGGATTAAATCAAATTAAACTCTTCCTTGAATACTCATTTTCCTGTTTCCTTGTAATTGGTGGGTCAGGAAGCACGGTTTGGAGAGTCTCAGAAGGGAGCATTAAATTGTGGAGTACAAATCCTTAACCAAGACAATGTTCCTTGGTACTGAATGGGAGGCATGAAAGATCGAGATAGCAGGTCTACCCAGAGCAGGTCAGAAACAGTTTTGATCTAAGCATTTGTTGTATTAGGTAGGGAGCCACTGCTCACAATGTTGCTTGGTCTGTTCATGAGGGTGTGGAACCTGAGCCTGCATGTATTCCCAATGATCTTTTTCAGAGTAGGGAAAGGGATCAGGATTGCTCTGTTGCTGTACCCTGTGACACCAGTTTATGACAAGATAACAACAAGGGCAATGGGGGACAGTGTTGCTTTCCTGCCCTGGCCTTGGGTGCTAGTTCTGGGGATTCATTAATAATAGTATCCAGTCTGTGAGGGGAATAGGGCACGATGATTTTCCCTAGCTTTTCCCCCCCTTTTCCTCTCTTCAGGCCTGTTACAACAGCTTTTGAGAAATTTGAATTCCCTTTGAATGCTAAGGAAAGCATGTTCTTGTCACTAAGTTTACCAGGTCTCACCAGTGCAGTCCACATCATGTTTAGAGTTACAAAAGAGGTTTGAAGGAAGGCCTTTCAGATATCTGTCCTGAAGATAGATAGTTACGAGTGGCATGGAATGTGGGAGAAAACGGGACAGTATTTGAAGGACTTCTCTCCTCCAATGGTTTGAAGTTCACCCCTGAGAAACTACAGGACCCTGATAAAGTGACAGAATTTTTGCAAAGAGAATGTTGTGGCAACTCTGGAGAGGAGCAACTTACTCCAATGTGTTGGGTCCTGGCTACTCTTTACTGGACAGAGTTCAATACTAGACAGCACTCTCAGGGGTAAGAGGAGGCAAGCAGACCAACAGGCACTGTGGCCAAACTGCAGCTGAACCAGAGGAGTAACTCAGGCTGGTAGCAGTCCTAGAATGTTGCATCCCATGGCACAGTGGAGTGGGTGCTGTGGGAGGAGACCACTGTCTAAGGAAGAGCAGATGCCCAGACATCTCTTTGTGGCTCTCTGTATTGTTAGGTCAATCACCTATGGTTATGTCATCCTCAGTTATCCACCCCTTGTTCTCAAACCTTCCACCAATCCAAGTTACATCACCCTTCAATCACTCCCCAGTTCTTCCCCAGTTCTAGCAAATTCTATGTTCTTTGTTTCCCCATTGGTTCCCCAACAGTTGTATCTCCTCCCCTACATCTCCGTTGAATGTAGCCCCTTGATCCCGCCTTCTTTCTGCCCTCATACCCTCAGACCATTGGCCCTCAGATCCTCTACTCCACCTCCCCTGTTCCTCTTAAAACCTTGAACCCTCCACTGTTTCACATTCTTCTGTCCCTGGACCCCTTTGATGGGCCAATAAAGCCAACAGAACTCCACACAGAGAACCCCTCCTGCCTTCGTTATTTCACTGACTTATTCCATCGTGTGCAACATGCCAAGGATCCTGAGCTATCATTCCCTTCCCTCACTGGGCAGACGCTCCCAGGAAGGCAGTGGCTCCGGCAAACCGAACAGGGACTTCTTTTTGAGGTTCCCTGAGCATGTCCCCAGCAGACTTTTCGCCTCTGGTAAAAAGCCGCCTCAGAGCCCCAGCTCCTGGACGAGATTTTCCTCAATTTTCTGAGGAAAATCTTGAAAGGGACCAGCTGATAACCCTCAACAATAACATCACAGACTGTGAGGAATCCAGCTGCAGAGGGCCAGCCAGAGTCGGCATCCCCCATAGGATTTTTCTTCTTCTCCTGGCTCGTGGAGTTTGGTGAGTGCACCAGGGGAAGTGCCTGTAGGAGCCAGTTTGCATCTAGTCCTGTGGGTGGGAGATTTGAATCAAATATAGGATATAAACTATCTGTAGCAGAGCAGGAGGTTTTTGTCCAAGTTGTGGGAGCCCTTCAAGCGGGAAAGGAGAAATTTTCTAACAGGGATTTAAAGGCTTTTGTTCATTTTCTGCTCAAGCACTTCCTGGGGATTACCTGGGAAGATGTCAGTTCGTTTAAGTTCTGGGATAAAGTGGGAAAGTGTATGTTTAGGGAACAAGTTCAAAGAAAAGCGGATTTGGGGAGATTTTATCCTTTGTTAAATCTTATGTTTAAGTTGACAAAGGAAAGGGGAAAAGAGTTCAAACCCAGTTCTCCCCAGTTGCGGTCTTCCTCCCCCTCGATCCTGATCCTTCTATCCCTAAGAGTGGGTTAGGAGATGGAACCTGCCTGAGGGCACAGGAGTATCACCCACCTCCTGCCATCTCCTCTCCATCCCTTTCTCAAGTTGGGACTGATCACCCCAGATTGAGCTCTAACCCAACACCTTATTCTCCTGTACCCCCTTATCCCAGTTTGCCTCCTTGTTCATTGAAACCTACTGGACAAGATGGCGCCGGCCACATGGCTCAGACCTCCATCTTAAGTCCTTTGGTTTCTGCACAAAAATGGCTGCCCTCCTCCTTCTTCCTTGACTGTTCCTGCATGGCCATCTAATCCTTTTCTTCCAGCGAGCTCCACCCCTGAGTCGGGCCCCTCCTTTCCTCCAGCATTGAGTATGTCATCACCGGGCCCCTCTCTATCCATTCCTTACTCCCCCGCTGCTTCCGCCCCTGGTGAGAGGTTCCCTCTTGGGGATGGCACTGCCCCCTTGGGCCATGACCATGCCCCTCCAGCCCATGCCACTTCTGGTTCTTCTACCACCGGAACCGGAAGGAGGTCTGCCTGGAAGGAGGCCATCTTGGCCTCCGGAGACCCACACCATTGGGCCCCTCCAGTGCAAAGGAAAGTCCACACCTGTGTCCATGCTTCTTCATCCTCGGAGGATGAAGACAGCAAATCACCAGACAGCACTGGGTCGGACAGACGCTGGATGCAGGCCCATTGGGAAGCCTTAAGGGACGGGAATGTAGAAATGGCTGAAGGGCTACAGACCATCGTAGCTCCAGTCATTATGAGCAGGGGAAGGCACCCAAGGTGGGAGCAAATTCCATACTATGAACTTACGTGTAAAGCTGGGAAAGAGTATGGAAGGCAGTCACCCTATTTTAAAAACTTACCTGAACTCACTTTCTCTGGACATACCTTGGTGCCCCACGACATTTGGCATCTTATGTCCTTGCTGCTCACCCCCATGGAGTTCATCTTACGGGAAGCTCTGTGGAAAAAACAACTGAAACCCTTGACTGAGAAACATAAAGTGCCTGAAGGGGAAGACCCATTGACTGTTAGTGAACTGTGTGGGGCTGAGGGTTTTGATAACCCGGAGGACCAGGTCCTCCACTTATCATTGGGAGTTCTCAATGCTATAAAGGCTGCAGCCCGCACAGCAATTCTAAAGACTCCGATGGTACCAAGCCTCAGCAAAGTTTCTCCAGTATCCAAGGAGTTGAAGAGCCTTTCTTAAAGTTTACTGACCACCCGAGAGAAGCCACAGAGAGACAAATAGAGAACCCGCTGGCCAGGGAGGAGCTACTTCCAAAGACTGCAGCAGCAAACACCAACACTGAGAGCAAGAAGATTATCAGAGCCCTTCCCCCTGGACCCAGAGCCCATCATCTCGTAGATGGTGGAGGCTTGCTCAGAATTAACATCCATCTAGCACACAGTAGCCATGGCAGTGAGTGAGGGGGTGGGCAGGGCAATGATGTTCAACATTAACTGTTTTTGTTTCAACTGTGGACAAGCAGGGCACTTCATGGCTCAATATCCCTTCCCATCTCTGGGGCCGAATCACATAACACGCTGATGATTCCAACCAAAGTCAGGAAACGGGCCACAGAACGCAACACAACTCTGCACAAGGATATCAAATGGGCAGTGGTACCATCTAGCCCTTCCTGTCATCCTGGAGAGCCAATTACCACCCGCCACATTCAAGAAGATCAGGATCCAGACAGAGGCATGCGGTTCTTCCAGGGGACCAAACAACTAGACCACACCACTGGGAAGGTACTGCACAGCACTTTTAACAGTTGAGCTGAATGATGACAAGATCACACACATTCCAGCAGGCTTTTTTCACCTAAACACTAGTGAACCAGTGAGTGTATTATTGGTTGGGGACATGAGAAATACACCCAGTGGCGGTAGCGTTGTGGCTACACAGGTCCTCTGAGGTGGCCTGCATGCTCAGCCTTGACAAGCCTGCCACGTCCAGATGGCCAGCAAAAGCAGGGACAGGATTCTGTTTAGCATCCAGTAGCTTTAATGACAGGGTGACATAAAGCACTGAATGTATCCAGGGACAGAATCCAGAGAATGGGTTGAGGGCGCAGGGTTATATAAGCAGATATGAGGGACAGGGTCCAATGGGAACACAGGAAGGGTGTGCAGAGGAGGGGCTAAGAAGAAGGGGAGCCAGTAGGGTCACAGGGGTGGATCACTGCAGCAGGGAAAGGCCAGTAAGGAAACAGGAAAGAGAGAACAGTCGAGAAGGCTCCCTTTTAGGGAAACAGGGTACAACTTGAACATTTTGATAGACAGAGCCAACGGGCCAACACGCACTCATGGGGGAGTGCCTCCTTTCCATGGCTGAAGGGTCAGAGCCCCAGCAGGTGATCTCTGGACCCCCACAAGTGGCGTCTCCATTATTCCTGAAGTTGTATTGGTTGACCTGGGATAAGAGATAACAGTCTTGGTCATCACCACGATGACCCCATTTATTTTTAACAAAGGCACTCCTTTTGCACAGATTTATGTGCTTTCTGGACAAAACTTTGCTGAAGTATATGATGAGTACAAAGAAATCTGTATGATGCAAGTCCTTGGAAAAGACAAACCCAGCATTCGATGCTATTTAACCTACCGAAATAAATCTGTGGCAATGGTTGGCATGGCAGACACTGGTGCCGACATGACTTTGATACCATCCTCAACGTGGCCAAGCAATTGGGAGTTGATTCCCCCTTGTGGCACAGTCTCTGGGGTTGGAAGAGCTGTCACCTCCCTCTGGAGCAAACACTTTATCACGGTCGAGGGACCAGAGGAACAAATTCCCACCATTAAGCCCTTCATAACAAAGAGCCACCTCACCTTATGGGGCAGAGACCTGCTCTCCCAATGGAAGGCGAGGCTAGAGATCCTACCTCCATCTTGGGATTTCTAGCAGGTGCCGCTGTGGAGTGCACCACCCCACAACTTACCTGGAGAACTCACAAGCCAGTGTGGGCAGACCAATGGCCCCTCCCTGAAGAAAAACTAAAGGCACTCAAGACACTGGCTGAAGAGCAGGTCTCCAAGAGGCATTTAGTTCCATCTACTAGTCCCTGGAACTCCTCCATGTTTGTAATCAAAAAACTGGGAAAAAACAAGTGGCAGCTCCTCCAGGACCTTTGCAAGATCAGTGATGTCCTGGAGGACATGGGCCCCCTTCAATTAGGCCTCCCTTTGGTCTCAGTGCTCCCCAGGGATTGGCAGCTCGCAGTCCTTGACATCAAGGACTGTTTTTTTAACATCCCGCTCCATCCTGCAGATGCTTCCAAATTCGCTTTTTTAGTCCCACCTCTAAACAGAAAGGCACCACTGAGGACATACCAGTGGACTGTATTGCCACAAGGGATGAAAAGCTCCCCTGCCATTTGCCCAATGTTCGTCACAAAGGTGTTGCCACCTATACGAAAGACCTTTCCCAACGCAACCATTCTGCACTACATGGACGATGTACTTATTTGTGTTTCTACAAAAACTTACATGGACACTGTACTTGCCAAGACACTGGAAGAGGCAGGTTTCCAGATTATTGAGGAGAAAGTTCAATGCACCACCCCGTGGACTTACCTGGGCCTTTGGATTGGAAATAGGATTGTCGTGCCCCAGCAGCTCTCCATCAAAGACCCTCTGGGATCTTCATCAGCTGTGTGGTTCGATCAATTGAGTTCGTCCACTGCTTGGGCTTACCACAGAGGACCTCACCCTCCTCTTCAACTTACTGCGAGGAGCAGATGGCCTGGACTCTCTGTGGACCATCACGCCAGAGGCCAAGGTAGCCCTAGAGAAGGTGGCAGATGCCCTCACAATGCAACAAGCCCATCGTTTGGATCCTGCCCGTCCACTGCAGTTTACCATCCTTGGTAAGTCCCCAAGATTCCACAGGCTGATCCTTCAGTGGGACTCGGCTTCACAAGACTCCTTGCTAATAATAGAGTGGGTCTTTCTGTCACACACTCAAAACAAAACTATCACCACACCCCAGGAGCTAATGGCACAGCTGTTAACAAAAGCCAGAGCTCACTTTTGGACCCTCATGGGATGTGATCCTACATGCATGTAACTGCCTTTGACACTTAATGCTCTAGAGCCATTGCTCCAAACAAACGAGCACCTTCAGTTCGCTCTTGACAGCTATCCCGGACAGATTTCAATACATTACCCACAACATAAACTATTCAATTCGGCCTTCCATCTGGTCCCAAATTCTCTCAAAAGCAAAATCCCTTTCAAGGCCCTGACTGTTTTTACAGACAGGAAAATCCCACAAATCTGTCATGACCTGGAAGAATCCAAACACTCAGAAGTGGGAGTCTGATGTCTGGACTGTCCCAGGATCGCCACAAATTGCAGAATTGGCAGCCGTCATCAGAGCCTTTGAAAGGTTCAGATGCCCCCTTAATCTGCTCACACATTCGGCGTACATTGCTGGAGTAGCCGATAGAGCTGAACATTCTTTGCTGAAGAAGAGTCAAACCCCGATTTATATCTTTTGCTCTCAAAGTTTATCTGCCTTATCTTCCACCAAGAGCAACCATTCCACAATATGCATGTAAGGTCACACACTGACCTTCCAGGCCCCACTGGCAAGGGCAAACGAAGGGCTAACCTGTTGGCAATGGCTGTGGACACAAATACTACTCTTCCTAATGTCTTTCCGCAAGCCAAGCTAAGCCATGCATTTTACCACCAGAATGCTCCTGCGCTTGCAAGAGTGTTTAAAATTACTAAAGAACATGCTCGAGCCATAGTCTCATCATGCCCTGTCTGTCCTTTGCCTTGCCGTCAATGGGCACTCGCAGCGCTGTGGGCTCTTCACTTCCCGCCACTTTCCTGGGAGTGGCTCCTCGAAAATGCGCGCCAGAGGTTGGCGGGCGTCGCCACGCAGGTGTAATAGTAGTATATGCTAGCAGCAGCTGGGGGAAGAAAAGGACTGAGGCTCTCTGGGTGACACAAATGGTTTAATAACACAGGAGGTCAGGGCCAAAGAGCCCGGAACAAAGGAGGGTCCAGGATTATATATGCGGTGAGAGGGGCGTGGTTCAGGAGCAGGGGGCCATTAGGAATAGACAAGGTAGGAGGGTCCAGGGAGGAGCAAGGGGCCCTGTGTCCTATCAGGACACAGGGAGAGGAATACATAAACCAGGGACCAATCAGGGGGTAAACTGGGGAGAACTTTCTGGTAATGGGAAGGGAACTGGGGGTGACAGATGGGAAGATTGACAGGGGCCAGGGAAAGGTCTAGAAGGATAGGCGGAGAAAGGATTACATAACTGGGGGGGGCGGAGAGCAACTGAAGGGAGGAGGCGGAGACTACACTGTAGTCTCCTCCCATGGCACCCATTCTGGGTTGCTGTGAGATACAACAGGGACTGGGGTAAATCCCCTAGGACTGAAAAGTCTGGAGCTGTGGCAAACAGACATCAACCACTACGCGCCATTTGGGAGACTTAAATATCTGCACGTCTCCACTGACACCTTTTCAGGTGCCATGTTTGCATATGCCCACATGGACAAAAAAACTAAAGACTTGATAAAACATTATTATCTAGCATTTGCCAGCCTAGGTGTGCCCCAAGCTATAAAAACTGATAATGGTCCCACATTCGCATCTAAAAGATTTAAAGAATTTGTAGATGTAATGGTTTAGTTTGTTAATTTTGAAATTTTTTGATCAATGTATTATTTAAATTGTTTTTTTGTTGTTGTTGTGAGATATAGGATTAGGAGGAAAGGTAAAGTAGGTGGGTGAAAATTTTAAAAGGGTATAAAGAAAGGTTTAATAATAGTAACTAAAGAGTGATAAAAGTAAACTTTTTAGAACTTTTTTTTTACTATTTTTAATTGAAAATGTAAAGAAATAAAACTTTAAATTTCAATCAGTTTATTATTTTTAAAATAGTTTTTATTTATTTAGGGAGAGAAGTTTTT
>VZSE01011094.1:0-14967 GCA_013398275.1 Promerops cafer | reverse complement strand
CAATAAATAATCCATTTTGTAATTGACCNTGTGTCTATTCAATAAATAATCCATTTTGTAATTGACCTAATTGACCATTATTAAGAACTTGTGAGCGAGAACCATTTGGGGTGCAGGCCGCCTCAAACAGAGCTACTGCCAGAAATCTGAGTCAAAGGCAGGACTTGTCTAAGCTCTTGACTCCATTCATAACAGTAAGGTCCCCTAGGAAAAAGCTTTTGAAGGTTCTGGGGTCCATCAGTGCTGATCACTTTTTAAACATCACCTCCTAAGAGCAGAGGAGCAGGCAATTCCCAAATGCTGGAAGTCAAGCAGATGAGGCAGAAGGCTGGCTTGGATAAATAGGAATCTTGTCTTGGAAATAAGGCAAAAAAGGAAGGTGCATGGCCAGTGGAAGCAAGGTCAGGTTACATGGGAGGAATACAGAGATGCTGCTCACTACTGTAGGAAGAAAATTTGTGTGGCCAAAGCTCAATTGGAGTTGACGCTGGGCAGAACTGTGGAGGACAATAAAAGAGGGTTTTTTAAAAATATGTCAATAGGAAAAGGCAGTGCAGAAATAACATTGGCCCATTACTTGATGAGGATGATCACCTCACAAACAGGGACAGAGACGTAGCAGAGAGGTTTAATGCATTCTTTGCTTCTCCCTTCAACACTGATGATGGGCTCTGGGGGTCCCAGTGCCCTGAGCTGGAAGACCATGGCTGTGAGAATGATAAACTTCCAGTCAGCCCAGAACTTATGTGGGATCTGCTGCTCCAGCTGAATCCCTGTAAGTCTACGGGGCCTGAAGGGATTCATCTAAGAATCCTCAAAGAACTGGTTGATGTCATTGGGACCTCTCTCAATGTTTTTTTTTTTGAATGCTCTTGGGAATACAGAGAGTTACAAATTGAAAGGAAGCTGACAAATGTCCCAGTCTTCAAGAAGGGCAAGAAGGATGATCCTGGAAACTACAGGCCTGTCAGTCTCATTTCAGTGCCTGGTAAGGTTATGGAGAAGATTATTCTGTGAATTATTGAAAAACACCTGGAGGACATTGCAGTCATTGGTCACAGCCAGCATGGCTTCATGGGAGGGAAGTCCTGCTTGAAAAAATTTCCTTTTATGACAAGGTAACCCACCTAGTTGATCAAGGGAAGCCATTTGATGTCGTCTTTTTGGATTTCAATAAAGCTTCTGATACTGTCTCTCTCAGGATCCTTCTGGACAAACTGTCCGGCACACAGCTTGATAAAAACATCATGCAATGGGTGAGCAACTGGCTCAGGAGTCAGGTGCAAAAGGTTATAGTGAATGGGGTGACATCAGACCAGTGACCTGTCACTAGTGGGGTTCCACAGGGCTCCATCTTAGCCCCTGTGCTCTTCAGCATCTTCATAAATGACTTGGATGCTAAATTGGGAGAAGTTGTTGACTCCCTCAAAGACAGAGTGCCCTGCAGAGAGACCTCAACAAATTAGAGGGCTGGGCAATCACCAACCATATGAAATTTAACAAAGACAAGTGCTGAATTCTGCACCTGGGATGGGGCAACCCTGGATGTTTGGACAGACAGGGGAGTGAGAGGCTGGAGACCAGTACCGTGGAAAGGAACCTGGGGGTTCTGGTCAATGACAGGTTGAATATGAGTCAGCAGTGCCCTGGCAGCAAGGAGGGCCAACCATGTCCAGGGGGGAATCAGGCCCAGCATAGCCAGCAAAGCAAGGGAGGGGGTTGTCCCACTCTGCTCTGCACTGCTGCAGCCTCACCTTGAGTACTGTGTGCAGTTTTGAGTGCCACGATATAAGAACAATATAAAGCTATTAGAGAGCATTCAAAGGAGGGCTATGAAGGTGGTGAAGGGCCTTGAGGGGAAACCTTATGAGGAGCCGCCGAGGTCACTTGGTTTGTTCAGCCTGGAGAAGAGGAGACTGGGGGGAGACCTCATTGCAGTCTACAACTTCCTCACAAGGGGAAGAGGAGAGGCAGGCTTTGATTTCTCTGGTGACCAGTGACAGGACCCGAGGGAATGTCATGAAGCTGTGTCAGGGGAGGTTTAGGTTGGGTGAAAAACCTTTTTCTAATGTCCAGAGGCTTGTTGGGCACTGGAACAGTCTCCCCAGGGAACTGGTCACAGCACCAAGCCTGCCAGAGTTCAAAAAGTGTTTGGAGAGTGCTCTTGGGCACATGGTGTGATTCTTGGAGTTGTCTTGTGCAGGGCCAGGAGTTGCATTTCGATGATCCTTGTGAGTCCCTTCCAACTTAGGACATTCTATGATAATAGCTGAATCAAAGCAGGGAACAGGTAACTGATGCATAGCTGGGTTGTGGTCATTTTGTCAAAGGGCAGTCTAGTACTGCCAGTGATCTTGTGCCCTGCATCTCCATGCTCTATCCCACTCCGTTGCTCTGACTGTATGTGCCTGTATGCTGTACCCCAGACCTGCACTGACAAGGACGTGTTCATCCAGCCACTGTTCCTCATGCATTGCCATAGGGGCATTAGAACTGAACTTTAGTTCACAACAGAGAATCAAAATCTCATAGTGTTGCTTAAGTAACTGATTTTTCCAGTGTCCAGATGCTTTAAGGGTGTGCTGTGTGCTAACAAAATTGAGCCATTCTTGGCTTGAGGAAAGACTCATTTTTGCTGACCTAGAATGATATTGCTCAAAGTCATGTCACTCAAAATGAAGATTAGATATGTAAAAAAGTAAATGACTAAACCCTGGTCAGTAAAAGCTGACCAGGGTTTAGTCATTAGTTTCTGCTGTTCTTCATATTTCCTATAGTCCTATTCTGCTCCATCTCTTCTGGGACTCCAGAAAGAGCAGATAATCAGCAAACCATCATTCCCTTTGCTGCTTTTCCCTGTGGGCTAGTTCCTGGTTCTCAGCCAAGGAGTAGAGCCCTTACTTCTCCAACTGGGGATGCCTGTATCTTAGGAATGTGCAGGCACAGCATAGCTATCACCAGCAAGCTGTCTTCATTTTTCTCCCAGACTGAACTGTCTGCCTGTTTCCCATCCTACAAAGAACAATCGTAAGCATGAGCACACTTGTCTAAAGAGTTGTGACACCTATGGATGCAGCCACACACTGCAACAAATGCTGCCTTTAATAGCGTGGCTAATCTACCATGGGAGCAATGAATAGGAAGCTAGTCATGAGGGAAGATATGGCAAAGTGAACACATGCTACTTGGGAGTGGGGAGAGTGTTCCAGACAACTGGAGTAAATCCAAGCAGCACTAGCAGTCTGTATGTGCTGCATGCATATGTTCCTGTACCAACTCAAGAGTGGGAAGAACAGCAGAAGCTAAGGCAAGTGATGAAAATGCTACTTCAGACAGTGCACAAATCTCAGTCTCACCTGTCTTTCTCCTGTTGTATTAACTCTTGCTGTATTATACCACAGATGCCTAGCTTCTGCAGCCTTTTTCTTACACCTCCTAAAGCTTTTGTTGTATTCTGACCCCTCAAGAAGATGTACACTGGTGAACTCGAGTGGGCATTGTCTAGACAGTAGCAGGACTTGTTCTATGACCCCTTCCAGCCAAATAATTCTGGCTAGTAGTGTCTCAGCATTTCTCATTCCTTTCAATTTAAAACTGTATGTGAATTGTTGAATATAAATAGTTGTCAGCATTTTGATTGCATTGTTCTGCATTGCTTTTTAAGCACTTTTATTTTTTTTCATTGAGCAATTATTAACTTGCAATTATTAAGCTATTAGATTTCAATTATAAAGCAATTGCATTGCAATTCTGGGATCTGGAAAACAATTCAGGGAGAAATCTGTATACATAAAGGAAGTCAGTGATTCAAAATAGTGGTCTACAAATGTCAGGAGTTCTGATCTGGAACAAATAAGAGAAGGGAAAAAATAATGAAAACAAAAGGAGTGGGAAATCATGGAGTTGGTTTAAATTCAACTATAAACAGTCTTGCAGAACAAATATGAGATTTTGCATAAAATAGCTCAAAGGGCATCCCTCAGTTGGACTCTCATGAGTCTTATGAACAGATGCAAGTTACTAATCTTCACACAAATAACAACAATATATTGAGAATTTTTACAGAATCATTTAGGTTTAAAAAGACCTCCAAGACAGAGTCCAACCTTTGATCACCACCTTCTCAACTAGACCATGGCACTAAGTGGACTCCACCTCCCTGGGCAGTTCATTCCAATGTTTTACAACCCTTTCTGTGAAGAAATTCCTCCTGATGTCTGGCCTGAACCTCCCGTGGTTCAGCTTGAGGCTGCGACCTCTCACCCTGTTTCTAGTTGCCTGGGAGAAGAGAACAACCCTCACCATGCTACAACCTCCTTTCAGTTAGTTGTAGAGTGATATGGTCTCCCCTGAGGCTCCTTTTCTTTAGACCAAACACCCCCACTCCCTCAGCCGCTCCTCATAGTGATGCCTTGGAGTGGCTACCTAAAACAGAGGCTAGACAAAATTAAGAGAATAAAAGTGGGTATTTATTGAAGGCCTTCAATAGGTACATGCGTCAGTGGCTTTCAGCTGCTGCCCTGTGCTGCTTCGGAGGGCACCGGAGCGCCGGGCTGTGCTGGCTTCCCTGTGGTATTCGCCGGCATAAAGCCGCAACACCAGGGGGACCATGTAGGTGGCTCTCGGCAGCTGCCCCACGCTGCTCCAGGGGGCGCCGGGGGGCCAGGCTGTGCCAGCTTCTCTGCAGTATTCTCCAGCGTAGGGCCGAGGCACTGGGAGGCCACATGAGCAGCTCTCGGTGACTGCCCGCTCTAGTGCACCAGAAGGTGGTGGGAGGGGAGCCAGAACGCGGCAGCGAAAGAGCAGCGAAGCCGACCCGGTGGTACAGGAGTCCCCAGATTGCAGGTGGGTTGTTCATTTGCTTTAGTTTTCCTAGAAAAAGGTAAGGGTTTTTTTCTTTCCTTTCTTTCTCCTTTTTCTTTTTCTTTCTTTTTCCTTCTAGCTAGTTGAGAAGGCGGGCCTTGTCAGGAGGGCCTGTAGTTGGCTGCTTGGAAAAGTGGGCCTTGTCAGGAGGGCCTGTGGTTGGCTGGTGTGCTGGTTTTGCATTAATTGATTTGTGGTGAAGAGGGAAAAAATCACCCACAGAAGTGATTATCTAAAAGAAGCTGCTAACAGCTTCCTCTGTGATTTGCAAAACCAATCAGTGGCTAGTTTGAATACTGACAACCTGTTAAACCAATTAAAGAGCTGAATATGCCTCTGTGAGATTCATATTTTAAGATGAACAAGCCCAGGAAAAGCTCTCTTTCTTCCAGCCTGGGAACAGGTAACAAGACCTGCCTGGCCCCCCGTCCTGGCTGGGCCGGGCGAATAGGCTCTGCTGCAGGGCCAGGCCCCTTTCCAGGGAGCCTGCCAGGCCCTGTCTGGGCCGGGCTGGGCCCCAGTGGCTGCCAGGCAGGGGGAGGGGAGGCCGCAGGCCCTGGCTGAGCTGCTAACATCTTGCCACCAGGTCCTCCCCTCAGAGAGGAGGGAGGCCAGGCCAACCTGCGGTTCAGCTGAATTCTGCCGCTGCTGAGTTTCACTAGAAACTTCCAGGCAGGAGGAGGGGAAGCCATTGGCCCGTGGCGTGCTGCTGTCCTGGCCGCCCCCCCCCCNGTTTCCCGCCGGGCCCCCGCCCCCCCCCCCCCCCCCGAGATCCTGGCACAGCCCCTCAGTGTGGCCTGAAATACTACACTGCAACTGCTCCAGCCACTGCCCAGCAGGAATCATATGACCAACAGCAAGAGGTCAGTCCCTGATGCAAGGCCTGGGTAAGATCAACTCTTTCAGTGCACAGATAAGACTTGCAGACCTTCAATCCTCTCTCGAGTGAGAGAAGAGGACAGAGTGAAGACACGTAGAGGANGGGAGAGAAAAGGACAGTGAAGACATGTAGAGAAACAACCTGAAGACACCAAGGTCAGTAAAGGAGTCAAGTCCCAGATGGAATGAGAATGAGGAGATGCCTTAGTCTTGGTCTGAAATCCTCTTGTAAATCTATGGAGAAGAATGTAATTGATACATCAGACTTTTTCCCTGTAACTCATTAAAATGCATTGGGGGGATGTAGCGTTTTAATTACAGCCATGAACAGAGGCACCAGTGCTGAAGTGAAAAGATGTTGAAGTAGCTCTGATCCCGATGAGAGGCTTGAACAGAGAGAGACAAAAGTGATGAAGACCCTTTGCTCCCAGGAAAAAAGAAAACCTCTTTTCTCAGAGATGAAGATGATTTCAGAGATAGATAAAGAGAATGTTTGCTTTTGAACAGCTCATCCTTAAAAATGGCACCCCAATAAGTTGACATGGCCCAGAAACGTAGCTGTGGGAAGACTGTGAAAGATGGGAGGGATTTCACAAATGCAGATTCCCGGGCGGCTGCTATTCGTGAAAATTGAAGCCACGAGAGAACTGTTTCTTGTGGAGAAGTCTCCATGGCATGGCAAGGGAAACTCCTCTCCCTAAGTGAACTGAAGAAAGACTATTCTAGAAGTGATAAAGTGACTGAAAATCCCAGTTTTTTTCTCTTTACGCTATCAGTGGGAAAGAAAAAAAGGTTGTAGGGGGGAAGAGAAGCGTTCTAAAGGTTTTATTCTGATTCTTATTATTCTTTCTTTTAGTTCTGTTAATAAAGTTTTCTTTATAACCTTTAAAAGTTTTGAGCCTGCTTTGCCTTCCTCCTAATCCTATCTTACAGCAGGAAATGAGGAAATAATTCTAGAGGGTACATAGGCATTTGGCCAGCACTGAACCCACCACAGCTGGTTAGGAAAGAGGACTTTGTTGAGAAGGCCTGTAGTTAGCTAGTTAGGAAGGCGAGCCTTGTCAGGAGGGCCTGTAGATGGCTAGTTGGGAAGGCAGGTTTAGTCGGGAGACCTGTGATTGGCTGTCGAGATAGGACTAGGAGCAAGTAGAGGATCCCCAAGGAGAAAAAGAAGTGAAGAGATATCAGCAAGCATACCCCTAAACAGCCCCCTAGGAAGTAGACAAACCCAGCAGAGATGCAACCTGAACACCAAAAGTAAAAATAAGGTTATGCAGTATTGTGTAATAACATAAACTAAAAGGGAAATTGAGTCCAACCAGGTGTACTAGCCATAGTGTAAGTCAGAAGAAGAATAGATGTGTCAAGTTTTAAACATCCATATAAAAATTAAAGAACAACCCCAGTGCAGATCAGAGAAAAGAGGCTTCTCACTGAACAACCCTTCTAGCTCTAGCCTCTCAACCCTGAGTCTCAAAAGAAAGCTACTCTGCACTCCACACTGTCCAAACAAAAAATCCTGGATTCGAAAAAAAACCACTAGCTTAAGGTATGCTTTGTTTTCCTCCTTCCTTTTGCCATCTCCCACCTTTTTCTCTTTCTCTGTGAACACTAATTTTAATCAAGTGTAACACAAAACAGTTAACATTAATAAGTGCTACTCCCCTTTCAAGTTAAGAAAAAAGCTTGAGTGTCAAAAGCTTAAATATTTTTCTATGCATAACACAGAGGAGCTCTAAGATTTGATGCAGTGAAAGTCACCATCACCCCTGCAGAGAGGCCTAGAGCTTTCCTTAACATATGTGCCTGATCCCCAAGAAACTGTGAGCTACTCTCCACAGAAATAAGGACCACAAGTAGCCCCTGCTTCAGTTAAGGGGCAAGAGGTGCCCCTTGACAAAACACAACAGTTTATCTACTGTCACCTACACTTCCCCTTCCCTTCCTCTCCTAATGTAAGGGGTGAGGAATGCCATGTGTGCTATGCACTGAGAGTGGATCCTCTTCTTCGTGCTAGTCAAGCCCCTGGGGAAGACAAGACAACAAAAAGTACTCAGTTTTGTGCCCTCCTGCTCTTGTAGAGTAAAAGGCAGGAGGTAAAAATCCAGCGGTCTCTCTTTGACCTTTCCTTTGAGACAGCACTGTCTGTTCCCACCCCAAATGCACAGAGGGTAGAATATTGCCTAAAAGAGGGTAGCAGGCAGTAGATGTCCAACTACTCTCTTTCCAGAAAAGCTCTGAAAAGTGCTGTGCACATATGTACCAGTGTGTGTGACTGTGCATGTATGTGCTAAGGTGCGTGAGTCTGCACATGACATGCCTGTGTGTGCCAGTGTGCATGGCTCTGTGTGCGCACACAAGTGCTGGGGTGTACGCGTGTGTCAGTGTGCAAAGCTGCGTACATGTGTGTTTTCTAGTGTGCCCAGATATAAGTGTACACGTCCCGCTTTGTACAGTGTCCTGGTTCAGGGCAAATTTGGGAGAAAACCTCTAGCGGGGTTCCTCTAGAAAGCAGATTCAATTGGCCCCTCCCCCAATTGGTTTGGGAAAATATTTCCTTGGAGAAAAGTGGAAAAAAACTGTTTATTTAACAGGCAAAGCATTCACCAGCACAAAAAATGATCAATATTAAACAATTAAACCTCTTGCTGCTCCAAAAGAGATGACAAACTCAGAAAAGTCCCCTTCGAGGGCTGTAGCTTGGCTCACTCAGTCTGTTATCAGTCCCTCCTGCGTTGGAAATGCCACGGCCCAGGCCCAGCCCAGTGGGCCGCAGGTGCGAGCTGCCGGTGCTCTTCTGGGTGTTCAGTCCAGAGCAGGTTCAAACAGTTCCAAAGAAAAAGGAAAACCACAGTCCGAGGAACTTCTTTGCCTCAGCTAGCTAAACCTAACTAAAAGCAAAGGAGAGCTCTGTCCTGCTGTCTGTCCGTCCGCAGACAATACAGTCCAGGAGGAGGAATGTGGAGGAGTGAGTGCAGTTTCTGAAAACAAACTGCGCGCTTCTTCTCTCCCCCCCTTCGCCCTCGGAACCAGCCTTAAAGGTGCAAAACTTATTATCCAGCATAACAGAACAGACGATTGGGGAAACAAGCATCATATAGCCAACCCAGGACATACAGCTATAAGTGTGCTAGTAGGCACAGCACTAGGCACATAGATAACTCTAGTTCAGCTCCTGCCAAGGGGAGCGTTTTCTTTTTCTCTGCAGAGGCTGGCTGCAGATCCTCTGTAGGATTCCTCTTATAATATGCGCATGTTGTGTACACTGCTGTGTGCGTGTGTGTTAAATTACACCCTCTCAAGTGTAAGTTTGCCCACAGCTCCGTGCTTGTTAGTATGCACAAACTCTGCACATGTAAGCATAGCCCTATGTAAGATGTGTGTCGATGTATATAACGCTACACATATTAGTGTGCACGACTCCATGTGTGTGTGCAAGTGTGTGCTGCTAACAAGTGCCGCTGTACACCAGGGCTCTGTGTAAGTGAGCAAGTGCCTGTGTGTCCACTAGCTCTCCATGTGTACCTGGTCGCACACGCGAGCTGGGCACACCCAGAGACGTGGCTCTGGGGGCACGGCTCTAGATATACAGCACTGCATCCAGCTGCTGTCCCACCTAGGAAGGGCAGATGTATGTGTGTATGTTTATGTGTGTGTCTGTGTGTGTCACTGCTAGGCTCTGCTAGCTAAGTCGCCCCTGGCTCTCTGTGTGAACTCTGTTCTCGTAAAAGAAAAAATTTACCTCTGGGTTTCCCTTTTGTAACTGTTTAAGCAAAGAGAACCTGCTTGCCCTAGGAAAAGGGGGAGGTGCCATAGGCATGGCCAGTCCCTTTGTCCCTTTTCTTTGGGAAAACTATCCTTTCCAAGATCCTAGGAGCTAGACAGCCTTGAGCAGCTGAGGACCCAACTAGATACAAGTAGAGCAAGCAGCTGTAGCCAAAAAGCTTTTGCTAAACCCAGAAAGTGTTAAGGAATGCTGATAGCAAATTCTAATGTAATGTTGCCTTCCTCTAGTCACTGTCCCTGTGCTGTTGAGTAAGTAGCTGCTGAAGATGTTCTTCCTCACTAGACCTGCTCTATCTTAACCAAGGGAGAGACCCCTTTTTGCCTTTTTCAGTAGTTGCAGTCCTGTTTGTCACTTTTCTCACAAAGTCGCTCTCTTCCATCCTATGTGAAGCCCACAGTGTAAATGTGGCAGTGTCCCCCATTGGTGACAGCAATAACCAGTGACAGCTGCTGCTTGTGCTTTTCACTTGCCAGCACAAAACCACAGCATCTCCTCTTGTCGCAAGAGACGCCCATGCCACTGACACATCTCCACAGCCTAGTGTAGGAATGCACCCCCACTATAGCAGAGGTTTCCATATTAGGAATGGTTTGGTTTTTACTCTTTGTCCCACTAATAAGGTAAAAACCCAGAAAGTTCTTTCCCTATTTGGCTGTATGCCATCACAAAGACACTTCATTGGACCTTCTGGACTTCACCTCAGACCTGTTGCTACCTTATTGGGCAGAATGCCAAAGATCCTGCCTCGGTCATTACTAGAAAAGAGACTGGACAAAGAGTCTCGTGGCATTTCTGGGGTGTCTTAGCAGGGGCAAAGACTCTATTGCTCCTGGCATGGCTTTTCTCTGTAAAGTTTGTTATTTTCATCTTTATTTAAATGTTTTTCAGTTTCCAACTCTCCCATTGATGCCATCCTGCTAATATTTTATGCCATTTGGGATTGCTAGCAAAAACCCAAAAGTGATAGACACGCAGAGAGCTTATGAAACCTGGCTCTCAGCGAATTCTATCAGCCTAGAATGGCAGACACCCAGGTCTTGCCAGTGCAGACAAGCCTGGAGCATCCTAGAGACCCTGAGAACCAAAGATTGGGGGGGGCTGCATGTAAGCTAGTGAGCATTGCTGCTACAAGAAAACAGAGCCTAGATAAATCAACCTGTTTATTAGATGCTAATAGCTTTCTTTTCCATGTAAGCTCAACTAAGATAACTGCAGTGTCTCTGCTAGACATAATGGCCAAGAGACACCTGCCAGCAATAGTTCATAAGCTAGCATTGCAGTTCTGGCCAGGCTAGCAAGAAGATTGCCTGACCTCTGCTGCTTCTCCTCTTCAGAATACTCTCTAAGACAAAATTAAGAAGCCCAGTGAAAGAACCCAAAAAATAAACCATAACATCCATACCAAGTGAGACAAAATGGACTCTTAAGCAAAGACTGAGAGGTAACCAGAAAAGCACCAAGACATCCGAAAAGTAAAGTCAAGCTTCCACCAGACAGCTCAAGGACTATTTTAAGTACCACTTTGAGTGAAAAATTTGAACCATATCAGTTATTGATGTAATTGTCCTGTTTTAATAAAAAAATATTGCAAGTGTCTGTTGAAAAGAAGTACACAGAGAACAGTAAAAAGTGCTAAGGTAGTTCACTTAAGAATTAACAAGCAGAGTAGAACAAAAACCAGAAAGCAAGACCAGGTTGGCGCCTGTGTTTGCCACCGAGAAGATTATATAGCCTTGCTGCAGGCAGCAACCCAGTAAGCATGGTAAGGTAAGGGCAAAAAAAAGCCATACCAAACCTCTATCATTCCTCAATTGTCTTTCCCCTCCAAAATCCAATACGGGTACAATTGACAAAGTAGAATACAACAGAGACTAGTTGGCCTCTGTACTCACCACCAAGATACACCTGCTATGGGTAGCAACCCCATAGACATAGTAGATAGGAGTAAAAAGCTATACCAGACCTCTGTGATTCCCTTTTGTCTGCCTCAATCAATTCACGTCACCAATTCCACCAATCACTGTGTTTAAAACCTGAAGTTTTTTCCTGTTCCCACTGTCCTCACCCACATCAACAGATGCTAGTAAGACTCATCCAAATTTAAATTTTAACTCAAAAGAAGTAGAATTAGATCATCAAAATCAAAAATAAGAATTAGTTGTTCGAGCCAAATAACTGATAGAAAAAGAAAAGGGGGGTTTGTTATAGATGAGTAATGCAATGGTTGGCTCTCACAATTAAAGGATGATTATTATGTGTATGATAAGAAAAGTTTTATTAATGTATAGTTATGTTATTGTGATATGTTCTCCCCATAGTCCTCTTTCCCTTCCTCCTCGTATTGTTGTCCCTAGATGGCCTAGGTAGTCGGGGCATTAGGGGGAAGGGCAGGCTTGTTACTAGGAGGCACAGCATGGCAACACCTGACCTCCAATCAAATTGCAAGAAAGTAATCTCCACCAATAGACGGCGAAGAAGAGTTGACTGATAGACTTTAGGAGGGGTTAAGGTTACCTGATGCAACACCAGGTGTATAAAAAGGTGGAGCAGACATTTTGTAGTCGAGCACATGGCGGTTTAGTTCCATGTTCCTGGCGCTGTAATTTTTCCTTATTAAGTCATTTGCTGTATTTTGTAAAAGTTCAATAAACCTTTGAAATTTTAAAAGTGAGCATTGTTTCTCACACAGACCCACAGGTTTTTTGTAAAGACAAATCTTTCTCATTCCTTTCAATTCTCTAACACTAAAAATGTGGGAGTGGTTTTGTTTTTCCCACAGTTTCAGTGACACCTGCAGGTCCTTCTCTGCTTAGCTGCTTTTCAGCAACACTTCCTTCAGTCTGTAATGCTGCAGGGCATTGTTGTGGCTGAAATGTAGGACCTGGCACTTTGCCTTTTTGAATTTCATACTGTTGGCCTGAGCTCATTAATCTAACCTGTCCAGATCGCTCCAAGAACCTTCCTACCCTCCAGCAGATCAACACTCCCACCCAACTTGGTGTCATCTGTGAATTTACTAAGGGTACACATGATCCCCTTGTCCAGATCATCAATAAAGATATTAAACAGGACTGGACCCAAAACTGAGCCCTGGGGAACCCCACTAGTGACTGAATGCCAACATTCACAGCCTTTCCCTCATCCACTAGACATGTCACCGAATGTACTGGGTTTGCATGGCCAGGTTTTGGTAGTGGGAGGGGGGGGAGGTTACAGGGGTGATTTCTGTGAGAAGCTGCTAGTGTCACCAAAACTGTAGGAAAAGCAAAAACCCTCTAACACTATATTTGAAGTGATAGAGAATCAGGCATTACTTTATTTCTGGCCAGGATGTGCCCCAGAAAATATTCCATACACACATAGGTTTTACTATATTTTTCCCCAACTTTATACAGTCCAAAACTCATAGAAATCCATTGGTTCAATGTTCATTGCTCCCAAGTTGCGTAGTTCTTAGTATTTGGTTTCCTACTGGATCCGGATTTCTTAGCTTCTGATGTTAATTAGGTTCTCGCTCCTTGATTTCCTTATCAGTCTTTTCCGGACCAGGTGTCTCCAACTATGCCTGCTGCTGGCCAAGGCTGGGCCAATCAGAAATGGTGGTAATGACTGTGATAACATATTCAAGAAGAAAAAAAATTATTGCACAGATGTAGCAGGGCATCTCGCCCCCACAAGAGCTTATCTGTTGCTTGTTAGCTGCTGAAATAACTCAGGGCATCTCGCTCCTCTCATGAGCTTCACATGAGCTTCGGTGAAATAACTCAGTCAGGACAGCTTGTCTTGTAGTGAGTTATTTCGGCACCATGGGAGTAATGCTTTCAGCTGACAGTAAACATCTTGCTGTGGAAGTGAGATCTGGAATTTCTGACTGACAGACACTTCACTTTACAAACTATAAAAGCTACGCCAAACTTTCACAAAGCAGAAATCTTCTGCACATTCTCCGGAAAAGTGTGTGGCTGTCTTCCCCAGAGTTTGGGACACCTGCTTTGTGGTTATTTCTCTTGAGGTTGAGTGAAAGGACTCTGTGTACATTATTGTCATTTTGGTGGTAAGTTACATTTGGCTCCTAATCAATACTATTTCTTTGCTAGCTTTACTATAGGTACCTTGATATCGTGCACTGTTTTATATAATGTAGTAGTTCTTTTTGGTTTATACTGTCAGGAAAATTAATCCACAAACACCAGAGGTTTATGTCCAAAAAGGAGACAGAGGAGTCCTGTAACTTTATTCGAATAAAGGGAGAAGTCATGGGCATTTCCCATGGGGTGTCTCAAATTTTTAGAAGACGCAACCTCCTTTTTATTCTAATTTCCCAGCTGCTTTGCCCTCTCTCTTTCCCCATTGGCTGAGGTACTTGAGAGGTACAGATGTCCCGAAACACCAAATACCTAAGACCCCCTTCTAATGTGTACCCCCCCTCTTTTTCTTTTTCCTTGTATCTCTGTTCTTTTTCTCTAAATCCAGAGATTTAGCACAGTCTTGAGTGAGTAACAGTCTGTGTCAATTAGTGGAATTCCTATGGAATTTATGGTTCCCCCATTGCTTCTTTCACCTCTCCATATCTGACCTTATCTACCATCAGGCCCATAGTTTGTTTGTCAAGACACCTCCTTCTCATTCCCTTCAATCCTTCCTCTTCTTATTTTTTCAGTAGTTGTCTTTACAAACTGTAGTTATTATTGACTTAACATTTTGTTCCTGGGTCCTTTTTGGTTTTGCAATTATTTGCAGCGACATCATTTTTTGTCCTTTTTTAGCCATTTCTGGATCAGTAGGCATGGCTACTACCTGCATCTCCTTGATCACATGTTGAAAAAGTTGCACTAAGCAAGGGATGATACATGGTAAAAAGATCAGAGCTGCTATAGTACACAAGAGGAAAAAAAACATTCATTTAACCCATAGTCCACCAGGTAACCACAAAAACATGCCCCATTCCCATCCTTTCCACATTTGGACTGGTACATGAGCTAACTTTCTTATTGTCTTTGTTATTTGTTTCACCACTTCTCCATCGTCATCTATTTGCAAACAGCAGTTAGAGTCACTTAATTTTCTACACAATCTTCTTTCTTCTGGTAACAGATAATCTAATACCATCCGATGCTGAAATATTGCATTCCTCATCTGAGTGGATTGGTCAGCAAGGTCAAAAGGTGTAGCTGTCTGGTGGGTTAATACTTCAGTAAGAGCTTGTGACCTAATAACCCAATTCAAATTATAAATAGGTTCTCTGGCACCTGATATTAAGTCATTAGGATTCCAAGTGGCTGGTCTGTAGTGTTGTATGANATCAATTGACCACTTTTCTCTAATTAGATCATCATACACCTTGGCTCCTAACAGATTTCCCTGAAGTTCTGGCAGCAAAAAGAACAACGGTCTAATATACCCTACTGTTACGATCTGGTTGTCATGGTTTGGCGCTG
>VZSE01011087.1:736204-759133 GCA_013398275.1 Promerops cafer | reverse complement strand
GCACCGCCCCCGGGGGCTCGCAGTGACGCAGCTCCCGGCGGGGCCCCCCGCCCGTCTCCTCCGCCCCCACTCCCCTTTTAAACCGCGCCGGAGCCGCCGAGCGCAGCGCAGCCGAGCCGAGCATGGGGCCGCGGGCGCTGCTCGCCCTCCTGGCGGCCGCCGCCCTGGCAGGTGAGCGGGGCGAGGGCACATCCCGCCGGGAGAGCGCTGGGAAAGGCGGGGAGCGGCCAGGGAACAGCCCCGGCGGACGCGGGGAGCGGTGGAGGGATGGAGGGGCTCGCTCCGGGGAGCCGACGGTGCGTGCGGGACCCGCAGCCCGGGGTCGCCCCTCGGGAAGGGGCGGTGGGGCCGGGGCGTGGGGATGGCGCTGGGCGAGAGCTCCCCAGCTGCTCCGCCTTTATTTTTATCCCAGTGCAGCATCTTTGCACAAAGACTTCTCGGTGCCGTTTCGTTACAGCGGTGCTGCTGGGTTTTTGCCAGCCGGTGCTGGATGCTGAGAGGTGATGGCAAAGTAGCAGTTCTGCAGGTTTAACTCACAGGATTTTTAATTTTTTTTGCACGTGGCATTAAATACTAAAACCCCACTGTGAAATGAACCTTAAACACAATAGAATGAGGTGGTGGCTTGGCTCTGTAGTGCTTTATGCATACTTACATCACTGGTTGAAAGAGTCGGTGTCATTCTGGGCTGAGTATTTTGGCTTTCAGTCTGTTAGAAGTCTGCACGCTTCTGGGACTTGTACAGAGACTGCGAGGAAGTTGACTGCCTTCAAGTGCCTTTATTGAAATCCAAGCGAGAGGGTGGAATATGGGGGGGAGAGACCCCAACACAGAGAAGCTCACCACATTATACCATAGATTCTGTGGGAGTTTATTACCAAATATTTTTTCCTGTTTATGCCACCAAACAGATCAGGTACTTCTTTACATCCTTTGTGGCTGTTGTGTTTCAAATGTTGAATTGGTTAAACATTAACTTCAAGAAGTTTCTAGTACTCCTGCAAATCAATATGCCTAAATTTCAGTGATCCTGCCTAGGAAGACACTGTGACATTTTGATGAGGAATGACACTGCACTGAGTCATCTGCACTGATGAAACAAAGCCATGTGGGGATTTCATCAGGGACCCACCTGAAGATCTGTTCTAATCTTGGAGATGCAAGCAAAAACCATGTGAATTTGTCCTGCATTTATCATTTTTCTTGATATTCATCAACTCTCAGCACTTAGGCAAAATCAAATAATCTGATCGTAACTGCCTGGGCAGACTTGGCTCGGGAGGGTGAGGCAGAGCCAGGGCTTAGCTTTACTTAGTCTAGGGGCTGTGGTTTGTTTCTTGCTGTGTGTTCAGGTGCAAGGTTTCCATAGTGGCACGTGCTCTGGAACCCTGCATTGGTCCCGTCTGCTGTGTTCCTGCAAGCCCATGGGTGGGTGCCCTGCTGCCTGACCCTGCTGTCCCTGCTCACCCCTCCTGAGCACGTGTAGAGAGGGAGGCAGCCGTGTTGGCAAGCACCTTCAGGTGTCAGGTGGCCCCAAGGGGCCTCTTGCCAGCTGGCATGGGCTGGTACTGCCAACACCTGGGTAAAGTGGGGCATTGCTGGCTCCCCACTGCCTTCCTGGCTCAGCCCTGGCAGAGCAGCTGCCTCAGTGTGTTATTTCAGGCTCTAGCATGGATTGGAGGCTCATTCTGTGTCTCCAGGCAGGTTAATATGACATATGTCCAATACCATTTGGCTCTCCTGACGTTGCTATGATGCTCCCTCTTTGTTCATGCTGGCTTTCACTGTCAACCAAGCTCTTGTGAGCTTTTGAATGACACAGCAAAGGCAGTGGGCTCAGCCTGACTTTGTCTTCCTATGCCACTGACAGCACTCAGGGGGTGGCCTGAAGTAGGAAAAGATGTTCAGGAGTTTGTCTGCTCTGTGCTCTGTCACATCACCTGGGTGTCACTCACAGGAGATGTGCTGTGCCTGCATCACTAAAAGGACAAAATCAGATGTTTGCCCTGGTGCCTGTCAGGTTTTCTCAGGAGCAGAGGAGCCTCCCCAAAAAGAGGCAGTGAAGGGGCTCATACCTGTGCCTTCATGTGAGTGGAGCCCGGGAGCAGCTCCTGCTGTAAGAGCAGCATCCCCAACACCTGTGGGATTGAGAGAATGTCTTTTTAAGAATAACACTTTCTTTAGTGGAAGGGGCTTTGTCTCCTGCCCCCAAGATGCACATCCTGCTCCTCCATGCCTGCAGCAGCGTGGGCTGCAGCAGGGTGGTAATTATTTGCATACTGGGTTAGTAAAGGAACTTGCAGCCTGCCTCAGTCAGCACTGAATGCCAGAGATGGGGGAGAGGGTTGGCTCTGTGCAGCACCATCTCCCCTCACACACCACCTGGCACTCTGGGGGAATGCTGGGGGAGGGATGCAGTGCTATTTTGGGGGAATCCCTTCTGTGCTCTCCTTGTGTGGGTTCCCTTCTCTGATGGCACTTCTACACGCAGGGAAGAGATGGGGGCTGGAGAAGCACATCCCTGCGTGTGTGTTTGGGGGAGAGCACAGAAATATCAGGAGTTTATTGTATGATGCTCAGCTATTATACTCTGAGTCAGTGCTCCAGGGGATGTCTGCTTCCTCTGCCAGCACAGAGAATAAAGGTTGTGTTGCTTTAAGTAGTGTAAGGCTACATGCTCCTGTCTTCCTTGGGGCAGTGTTCATTCTCCTGATGTTGAGAGGTAAAACTGACCCCCTTTATCTACATTGTGTGCTGTGTGTTCATCTGTTTCAGGAGGTCTCTCACTGACCCAGCCAGAGAGGGGTCTTGGTGGTATTTAGGACTCTCCTGACCTGTGTAAGGACTTCAGAGCTACACCCCAAGCTGTGTGTTTGTGTGCTGTGATTCTGCACTGTGTGGGAGGCCTGCAAAGCCAGGATCCAACAGGCCCTGCTTCCACACACTTCTGTGTGGCTGGCAGAGGTGCTTAACCTCACTCCTGGAAAACTCCAGGTGGATGGGAATTGACACAGTTTATTAATAACACACAGCAGTCAAGCTCATTAACCAGCTGGAGACATTGCAGCAGTGATGGCAAAATAAGGCAGCACAGAGGTTTTATTGGCAGTAGCTTCTTTCCAAAAGCAATTTCCTTGGCCCAGGTACAGTAGAACTGGTGTAAGGAGGTGTGAGTTATCCCACATGTCCTCAGGGCAGAGAGAGAGAGGGATGGGTTGTACTGCTTCCTTCCAGAGCAGTTTTCCACTGAGATTTGAGGGGGTTTTGTTTATTTCTTGGAATGATAATGGACCACTCAGTGAATGGAAGTTTTCCTGTCCCTTCTGGCTCTCTTCATCCTTCCAGGAGCCACCTCCAAGTGAGACAGCATTTGTCCAGCAGGGTTGGGACAGTAGCTGCTTTAAAGTTTTGAAGAATGGTCTGCTGTTGGCAGGGGGTGCACCTAGAGCTTCTTCAAGAAGCCAAAAGAATCTTGGAGTGCAAACAGGCCTTGCTTGTTGGGTTTGATTTGGTTTTTTTTACCATCAAACAGGTGCAACTACATAAGGACCTGATTTGAAGTAAAGTTCCAATTTAAGCGTGGCTTTCTTTGGTGTTGCATTTTTTGTGGGTGGGATTATTCTTGGTGTATATTATTTTAGTGCTGCAAGTGTTACCATGGCTCTTCTCTCATGCTATGCCTCAATTTTACATGGCTTTTCCATCCAAATAAGGAAAGATTTAATGTGGAATGTGCCTGGTTTAGTTGACTGCCAACCCGAAACCCAAGCTGTCTCATCAGACCAATTTGACTGAGGACTCCTGTCAGTGATGCTTGTGTTAATGAATCTCTAATAATTGGTTTTTCTTCCAGGTGCCAGCACAGTTCCAGTGGAAAAAGACCATACTGAAGAAATGGTGAGTACCTGCTTGTCAAACGAACCTCAGAAAATATCAGTGATGTGTTCTCCATTTCTTTAAACTCTCAGAGCAATGCTTAATTTTTTTTTCCTAAGGGTAAATTTTAAAAAGCTCATGGCTGGTGTGGAACTTGGAGTGCCTTTAGCTGCCAGGAGATGCCTGCCTGCACCTCAGTGCATTCGCTGGAAATGGGAGCTGGCTCTTGTGTCAGTGTGGTACTTGGGAAGCTCTGCATTGCTTGAAAAGTGATCTGAAATACTGCACAGTACATGTTATTGTACTGATAACTTTGGGGAAAGATGAAATACCTACAGTTACCAGCTGTGTAACAGACTTTCTGATGTAGTCCTTAGCCTCCTGCTTTGGAAAGAGATCTCACCCGGAGTGACTAAATAAATGCCATCAACTACTCCCAGACCCTTTAACCTGACACCAGACCCCCTGCACTGGTTGTTGCTGTGATCATGTAGATCATCAAACACCTGATAATAACCAAAAACAGTTAAAAGACAAACGGCTCTGTAAATGTTTCATTGTCTCCTCCCAGCCATCCCCACAGATCGTCAGCCTGAGGCTCTTGTTCCCCCAGCAAACAGGAGCACTCGTTCTCACCATCAGCTTCAGCACTTGAAAATCATTTTGTACAGCGGAGATACTTTGGCAGTGCTTAGAATTAGAGCACATTGTGTGACTTTCCTGAATCAATCCATTTTCTCTGCTCCCAGACAATCTAGTTGAATGTTCAGTGCTAAAAACCAAGCAGGACTTAGAGCACACACAGGTGAAAAGGTGTGGAGTGTATCTCTTACAGAGGACATAGAGGTGTTTTAGTGTATTGGCAGTCCAAACTGCCTTTGCAGTGCCCTCCTTTGGACAGATCCTACAGGATAATCCTCATCCTTTGTGTCTGTTGTGTGCTGTGTCTGTTTATTTTATAGGTTGTGTTACCACATGTTGTTTGACACTCTTTGTACTGAGTAGCATATTTAATATTTTAAAAGGTACAAAAGAAGACCTTTACCTCTGCAAACAAAAGGGGAGATAAAAAGGCCTGTCTGTTCTCTTCCCACTGGTACAGGAGTGAGGAGCAAAGCCCAAATGCACAGGATTACTCAAAACTCGTTAATAGTAGCCTGAACTCTAATCTCAAACAGGCTTTTCTAGCAGCTGGGTCAGAAGTAAAGTTTCCATTTTTGCCATGAGGATTTTCTCTCCTCTTTTGTCTCTTCCAGGTAACCCGGTGCATAGTGGAGGTTCTGTCCAACGCTCTGTCTAAGCCAAATGCACCCCCCATTAATCCTGAATGCAAGGAAATCCTGAGGAAGAGTAAGTACAACATTATCTGAACTTAGGGAAGAAATTTGGTGCATGGTTGGAGCTGGTAAGCTGTTACTTCAGCCTCCAAATTTCAGTGCCAGAATTCTGGTTTCCTTCTGTTCAGTCTGTTCTCGCTCAGGGAACAAACAGCCTGGCCTGGGAGTTGTCAGGGATTCTTGCCTGACACTTGTGGATCTCTCCTTGAACCTGGAGAGTCTGAGAGGACTTGACAAACTCTCTAGGTAGCCTGAGAACGTGAAGCATAACTATTGCGAAGCATCAGTTGTCTTTGATTTTTTTTTTCAGTCAGTTTTTAAAAACACTTTTAAAATTTGCTAAAGAAATCCCCAGTGGTTTTGAGTAGCTTGGAAGAGATGGTTGTATTTTCATTGTGAATAAGCATTTGTGATGGGCCAGGTCTGACATTCAAAGAACTGAACACAACTCCAGATCCCATTGATTTTTAATGGGTATGAGAGCTACCTTGATTCAGTACTAAAAATGTGATCTCCAAAAAATCCAAAGAAGGAAAATTATTCTGGAAATTCCAGGGGAACTTGTAAAATGCCTAATTAAGTGGAGTTAATTAGTTAGTTAATCCTTTTCCAGGCAAGCATACAAAATAGTAGCAAACTAATGATTTAAAAAGCAGAATTAAGAAATTAATTCTGTCCAAATTTCCTTGGTACTTTGGGAAGCCAGTCATTTCTTTGAAGTAACACTTCAGTGGAGGGTTGGATTAGTCCATGATGCTGCTTTTGTTATTGTAGATGATAAAAATGACAGAGAGAGAAGTGAAAACAAACAGCCTGAAGCGAGGCATCCCAAAGACCCAGCAGAGACCGAAAAACATCCTACTGGGAGCGTGGAGAAAGAACAAAGGCAGGCAGAAGAGGAACCTAAAAAGTACATGGAAGGAGGTGATGAGAAGAAACTTGCTCGTGAGGAAGGTAAAAGCAAGGAAGAGGAGGCTGGACACCACACACCTGCTCAGGATGAGACACTTCACACGGAAGAAAAGAAGCACTACCAGGAAACTGGGAGAGAGGAGGAGAGGAACTACCACAGTGAAGAGGAAAGCAAAGAGGCCAAGTGTTGTGAAGATGTAGAGGCTGCTGTTCTCACCAAGAAGTCCCACTCTGAGGACATGAGCATGGATGAGTTCCGTGGTGGGAACAGTCAGAGCCCCAGGGGCCGCTGGCACCTGGAGGAGGGAATGCAGAGCCCGTACAAACAAATTTGGGAAGGTGAAGAGGGAGAGGAAGAAAGGAGTGAGAAATACCACCATGAGTCTCAGGAACGTCGTTTCTCCCACCAGCAGGAGCGTGAAGAATCTGAGGAGAGTGAAGAAAGAGAGGAGGGAAAGGAACCCTACAAACCCAAAGGTTATCATGGGAAGCACAGAGCAGGTGACTCCTCTGAAGAGAAGAGGGACCATGGTGGTGAGAGGGGGGAACCAGCTGGAGGAACACACCCAGGGGAGGCCAATCTCTGGGGGCAGTGGAAGCACCGTCAGAAACATCAGGAAGAGGCTGAGGAGAAGGGTGGCTCTCCTGGGAGGCGTGGGCCTGAGGAGCTGCAGGAGAGGCCCGCAGAGCAGGGCAGTGAGGAGCACAGGGACAGCTGGCAGGAGAGCCAGGAGAGCAGGGAAGAGGAAAACAAGAGGCATCACCACAGTGAGGAGAGCAATGAGAAGTGGCGTGAGGAGAGGAGACACCACGATGGATCACGCCATGCTGAGGGGAGGATGTACCTTGCTGATGAAAACGAGGAAGAGCTGGACGGGTATCTCGGCGAGGAGAGGCAGCGTCGTGTCGGAGGGAGAGCCCACGCACGGAACAAGGAACAGGAAGGGTCACACAAGGCCTACGCTCGAGAGCGCAAGGGGCAGGCCAGGAGGCACTACAGCACTGAGGACAGCCTGCAGGAGGAGGAGGAGGTGGAAAAGAAGCATCACAGCAGTGACCAGGTGGAAAATGAAGAGGAGGAAAGATTTGCAGAGAGAGAAGAGTACAGAGGCCATCTTCCTGCAGAGAAAGAGAAGAGAACTGCAGCATCCTACAGGCCTTTCTACCCACTGCTGTGGTGGAAAAGCCGGCACTTGGACAAAAGGGACAGTGCAGGGGAGCAGCTTCTGGAGGGCAGGGAGGAAGGCGGGCCTGCCCTGAGTGAGAAGAGCCTTTTCCCTGAATACAATGACTATGAGTGGTGGTCAGAAAAGCAAATCCAGAGCGCTCTGAACCACAGGCGCACCGAGAAGAGGAATCCTGGCAAAACGAACCGATACGATGTGGAAAGGCAGTACAACAAGATGGATCAACTTGCACAGCTTCTGAACTACAGGAAGAAGTCAGCTGAACTCCCAGGGCTGTACAGCTCTGGAGAAGACCTGAAGAAACGTCACGTGGCTGGGAATGACAGAAGGAGCCTAAGCCAGAGGCCCCTGACGGAAGAGGAGGTAAGTGCACAGCAGTTTCTCTGAAAAGCTGGGGGAAGCACGCTTCCAAATCCATTCCCAAGGCAGCTGGGAAACTGCATAGAAAAACACAAACAAGAGTAAGTCACAGTTTGAGAGTAGATGTTCAGTGGTTTAAAAATCTGCTTTCTTTGAACAGTGGAACTTGGAGTTTGCTGAACTCCCCCAGGGCACAGTTTGTGGGATAAAGACACAGCTCCTGTCTGCTGCAAGGCAGGAAAGGAAATATTTTATTCCTCTTTGGGCCCTGCCTCTCTCTCGAGGCTACAGACTGACAAAACAAAGGTGCCATTGCAGCAGGAGCAGAGAGGAAACTGACAAGCACCACTTGGGCTGTCTGGTTAAAATACAGAGCTGAAAAGTGAGTTGGGTGTTTAGAGGGAAATCAGCTGCCCATGACTTCCCAGCTGGAATTGTAGAGCAGAACGTGCTCTGCACCTGTAAGTCCCATTCGTATGTGTAGTTCACAGGTAGTGAATCCTCTTTTTTTTGTTGGACTTCCTGTTCTGCTCCAGTATCCAGGAAAACAGCCTACATCCATCAGTTAGCTCCCAGCAGCCAGATCCTCTCGTGTGTGTCACTGTGTCTGTGCTGGGAGCAGTGGAGGCTGGACACTGCTTTGTACGGATGTTAATTGGTGTTAACAAGTCATGGTAAAGAATTGGCTGCATAGAGCTGCTCCTGCTCTCTGTGGCCGTGGAGCTGCACTCTGTGCTTGCTGTGGGACCTCCCAGGGACAGCACCTGCAGCTGTGACATGGCAGGAGGCCACCACTGGGGAATGGTGCTCTAAATCTACAAAGACGAGGCTGTAATTAGGACCAGCTCTCAAAATTCAGATTTTGATGCTTTCCCCAGCCTATATTCAGTCCAAAGCAGGGAATTTCACCAATCTCCCAAGTATTTGCTGTGCTGCTAACACCCGTTCTGCTCGGGGACTGGGAAGTGGCAGGACAGAATCTGCCTTAGAAATGGTCTTTCCTCTCCTTTCCACGGAACAAAACATTTGTCAGTGTTAATAATGATGTGTGAAATGCTCTCCATGTTTTCACAGGAAAAGCAGCTGGAAAACTTGGCCACCATGGATCTGGAGCTGCAGAACATAGCAGAGAAGATCAACAGCCTCAGGAGAGGCTGAAGGTGTCCTCGCAATACCTGTGTTCTGTGGTAAATTCACTGCCACTGGATTGTTGTTTGCCCTAAGCCCAGGAAATTCCATTCACTGTCCACTCTCGTGTAGTGATTTACACAGCTGAAAGTGTCTTTAATTTGCTGTTATGCTCCTGAGACCTGAATGGCATGAATTTCAGTAATATATCCTTTCATGTGGGCAGGCATTTTTAATATGCTTTTGAAGATAATTGTGTTAGTGTTCTTCAGAAATATATTTGTCTGAGTTTGCAATAATAAAAACCATTGATCTTGGACCAAACCTTCTCCTTGTTCATGTGGCTGAGGGGTGATCTCAGAGTGAGCTGGATCAGGTGTGCAGATTGTGCACAGAACAGTGGTGCTCCACCAATATTTTTTAAGAGTTACAAGGAGCTCATCTGTGCATTTTGTTTGCCACTTTGCATGAGCATGAGAGGGAAGAAGGAATTTGAAATCTCAATAATGATTTATTTCTTGTTTCCATTTTGACTGCATTTTACAAGGATTATGGCACATTAGAAAACTGGGATTCAGTACTGAGACTGTGTCAGTATCACTGTTGGTGTAATGGAGCCAGTTTGGCTTTGACCCAAATTAACTCCTCATGTGTTCCAACATTGTTTATTTCTCAAACTGATCTATTATGCAAATATGTTTTCCCATGTTACTGTTTTTTATTGTCACAGTATCTAGGATAAGCAGCTGTCTCCAATGAAGAGATGGTGAAATCTACATCCTCTCCTTTTATGGGTTGTTCACATAAGGAGGAGAAGAGAAACTTCCCAAGAGTAGAAAAAGGACACTGAGAAGTTCACAAAAAGCAGAGGTAGATAAAACCTGAAGATGTAGTGTACCTGTTCTCCCAAGAGAAACCTTTAACTGCTTCTTTCTATGAAATACAACTCCTGTTTTGAGCTAAGGCTGCCCTGAAAGAGCATTACTGCTCTCAAAAATACTGGATTCTACAGCTTTATCAAGTCTCAGCACTTGATCCCAAAGCTCCAGGTTCTGTCCAGTCAGTCCAGACACTGATGAGGGAGTCCCAGAATGGAGGCCAAGCCCTCTGGGCCCCACGAGCTCCCACTGGGGTGTAATGGGGTGCAGCCAGCAAAGTATTGTCCTCCTAAAGCCTATGCTGGATCTTTTTATTTCCAAAAGGAGGGAAAAGTAAGAAAAAGAATATAAATCTCTTTAGGGAAAATACCCTGTAGTTTAATTGAAATGGCAAATGCAAAGTTAAAAAAGTAATAAAAAAAGCCCAACATCTGAAAGATCTAACAGTAGAATAAATAAATATACATACAGCAGTTTTCAAAATAGTAATATCTTAAAAACATACAGCCACTCTCAGAAGATGTCTTGGAAAATGACAGACAATACTAATAGTGACATTGTTTAAATATTTAGTATTTTAATTTAAAAACATGCACTTTCTCCTCAATATTTATTCCAGAAAAACGTGGAGTCATGCTGTAAGCATGGGGTCATCTCTACTATTAGATTTCTTTTTATTGTTCCTTTGGAAAAAAATTAGTATTATTTTTGCTGTTCATTCTACTTTTTTAAATTATTGAACAGAGCCGAGTTCTGTGTCCCAAGTGGGAGCAGATCACCACGTGGAATCCTGAGGAGAATCCTCTGATGCCTTTCTGGGAGAATGGAAAGCTAAGCTGAATGTGTTGATTCTGACTTTTAAAAAACTACCTCATATTCAGATTTGGCAACAAACAAACGGAATGTCTGCAGTGAGGCTTTGTCTTCTCTTGATCTTCTCTCCTTCTTGAAGTTCCTGTGAGTTCAGTGGGATGTTCGCTCCCAAGGGTTTTTGCCTTGACATTCAGAGGATGTGAACTGCTGAGGAGCAGGACAGTCCTCCCTCCCCTGCAGTTCTGCTGCTTCCTCTGACAGATGCACGACAGGCACAGCCCTGTGCTGCCAACAGCACAGAAAGGACTTGTTATTTCACTAAACTCCTGAGATCTAAACCACAAGTCAGTTCTCCAAGTGTTAACAAGGAAGGTCTTGAAGTTTGCATCTTTTAGATGATGGCTCCTCCATCTTTAGTGCTTCTGAGTTACTGGAATCAGATTTGCCCTTCTCCAAGACGACAGTGATGCCAGACAGGAGGTACCCTCCACCTCCACTCATGGTCAGCTTGGGATGGCTGCGATCTGGTAAAACCTTTAAAACAAACAAACAACAACACAACAAACCCAAAACACACCCCACAAGCACCTGTAAAAATCCACTGTGTGTGTGCACGTCATGTTGAGTCACTTCAGCTTACAGGATAGGATGTAAATTTTTTTCCCAGCCACAATAGCAAACAGCCATTTGGGAAGTGTATTTATCTTTAAAGTATCTGCAGAGGAGAATCCAGTTGTTGAAATCCATAATAATACAGGCTGCTGCCTCACTGGTTACTTCTTCATGGCATTACCAGCAAACTATATGTATATATGAATATATATTACAAAGCCAAGGTTTGAGACCCATGAAAGTGCCATGATGTGCTCAGAAGTGAGGTACTCTGCAAGAAATCACAGCTGCTGCACAAACCAGCCTGAAGGGATTCTGTGATTGCCAGTTCTGTCCCTGTGACCTTTCTGCAGCCACCCTTAGGGTCAGACACAGCACTGAGCCATCCCTTTCAGGCACATCACACCTTTTTGTAAGGACTGTCCCTTCAGCTGTGCCTCCTCCTTGCCCTGACTGTCACTGCAGGTCTGAGGTTTTACCTGTGTCCAGGACACTGCAGTGCTGTTCTCACTGCACCTGGACACAGGACCCCTGGTCAGGCCCACCTTGTGTGGAAATCTAGGAATTGAATTATTAGCCCTGTCACTTTCCTACAAATACTTCAGCAAATGTTTAATAAAATGCAAGGAAGTCAAGTCTTTCCATTGGAAATTGCAACAGTGAAGCATTAAAGCTCTTCAGAATACCCACTACTCTTGGGTAGGGCAAAGGCCTGAGCTTACCCATTGTTTCAGTCAGTCCAGCCTCCCCCCTGTTTTCAGGGAATGTTTTGCTCCCCAGAATTCCCATGGCTTTGGCAGCCCCATACTGCCATCCTTACCTGGTAGTTCCGTAGCCAGGTTTCAGACAGTTTCAGGTTGATGACTCCACCCCTTTCTCTCAGCTTGGTGTAACATTCTAATAATGGCTTAGAAAAACCAAAGAGGAGGTTACACAGCAGAATGCCACCATGCTTGGACTGTAACAGCTGAAGCAACATCCTGATTTACCTCTTTATATTGGCAGTAGACAACAAAAGGCCTCGAAGGAGCAACAAATTCCAATAAAGAAAGTAACAAGGGTGTGGGATGAAACTTGCTGGCTATAATTAAGCTGCAAAAAAAGTTTCATGCACATTAGTTTTCTGCTTCTGAAACCTACTCACGCAGTGACATTTCCTCCTACTTAGCACAGCAATCAATTACAGCTTAGAAGTGTCTCATCAGCAGTCTCCATTGCTCTGACAACTCCCCAAATGTAAAAACAAATCATTACTTCCTACTGGCATAATTAAGAGGCTGAAGCATTGTTCCCCAAAGTGCAGAATAGTAAGTGCATTGCAGGAGCACTCACTTCAGCTGTGTCTGGTTCCACAATAATCCTTACAGTCTAAGAAATCTCATGTGGCTTCCCCTGCCCCAAGACCATTTTCCAAATACAATTTAAGTTTTGTGACTGCCAAATGTTGCTTAGAATGTAACCTCAGTTGTGACTCTTTAGGCTGAGTAGTCTTCATTTAATAGTTTTATATAAAAAGAATAATTAAAGAGAGAACAAATCCTTAATAGGCATGATTACAAATCTTTTAAAAAGAAACTATGTCCTTGAGAACCTAAAGGCTTCATATTTTATTCTCCATCCTCATTTTAACATCACACGATAACTTGGATCTACAGCTGGTTGAGATTCTGTATCACTATCTCCAGTTTTAATCCAAAAAAATCACTGCTGAACTACACTGGAAGAAATAGTTGATAATTACTTAATTAGTTATTAAGTTGTGCAGAAAGAACAGGCTAATTAAACTCCTTCACAGTGTACAGAGGATACTGAGATGCCCCATCAATTACCATTTGTTCTCCAGGAGAATGTGCAGCACTGGAGCAGAGTTAAACTTGCCTGGCAAAAGGGAGGTAAAAATTGATGTTCAATTTTCTAAATACAACAGACGTAAGGAGGTGAGATAATTCTTTTTCAATTGTTCCCACTTTGGTTGTTTGCCAGCCATGGCCTTGCAGACCATTTACTTCAAATGCAAACCTCAAAAGAATTGTGCTCCATAATGAACCAAGCAGGCTCATCCAGTGCCTTGGAAGGCTTGGAATGCTGCACTGGCACTGCCAGAGGCTCTGCCAGACTCCAGGAGGGGAAGTGAGGCTGAGAGACTGGGGAAAATCAAATGCTGCTCTTTCATATGGCAGCACAGATTGCTGCCAGCAGGGAGCCTGCCCAGGAACAGAATTGATGCAGTGGGTGGGGGGGGAACAGGAAGAGGCAGAGGAAGGGCAGAGGGAGGGAGATGGTCTGATTCCAAACACATGGCGTGTCTATGAACAATTTTCTGCTTCCATAGTGTCAGGAAAATGGAAAAGTTTAGAGATAAAGTTTTTTTTAAAAGAATACCAAATATCCAATGAATATCTTCCTTTTTCCCCTCAGTGGCCTAACATCAGACCTCAACTCTCATAAAAGGAACTGAACAATCAAATCCAGTACAAACAACATTTTACCACACAACATCACAGAAGGCAGAATTTTAACTGAAATAGTATCTTCTACATTCAGTAATAAACACTGTTAAGTTCAGGACCTAAAGATTTCTCCTAAAGTTGGTACCCACCTTCACCTAATGAACAGCTTTTCTTTACTCTTCCATTAAGTCCCAGTCTTTCTCCCCACCTCCAATGTTAACCACCTTTTTTCCCTATCCTTTCCCAGTTTCTCTCCTGCAAAAAATCCCTGAACCCTTATCTTCCCTGTCTGTTTCTACTCAGGTACAGAGTCATTAATTTGAGGCATTGCCTTATTCCATGCCAAGTTTTCTGTGGTTCCTGATCTCAAGGAGCAGTGGCTATAAAAGGCAGATGATTGAAGAAAGGGGATCAGGGCTGAGCCCTCTGGGACAGTGCTCTCAGTCACCACACATTCTGTTTACCCCCATCCTGCTGGAGCCTTCCTAAAGCCAGGAATCACTCATCCCTTCAGGGATGTCATTTGTTACAGCTTTCATGCATTACAGAGGACAAAAGGAGGATAAAAGAGATTGAAAACAAATAAACAAGAGACAAATACTTAACAGGCCTCCTTGAACTCAGTCAACAACTGAATGTACTATTTTACACGGAAGGAAACGACAAGTGCAGTCAAATATTAATTTTGCCTTTGCCAGATCATGCACAGACATTAATTGCAGTGATGGTGCAGTGAAGCCAGACCCAAAGACTGCCACTACTCAGGCAGCTCAATGGTCACAGCCACAGGCACTGCCACACAGATGTGCAGAGCTTTTTACAAACCTCCTTGACCACTTTACTGCTTCAGAGAACACAGAATGACCTGGTTCTGCAGGTTTATAAATTCTACCACTCAAGTATGCTAGGTGAGGTATATGAATGAGCTTGAGTTAAAACATTTCATAGTAATAAAACCCAAAAATTATATACAAGCATTTGAAAATAACCAGTAAATGTGCAGTAAAATTTATCCAAGCAGAACAGCTTCATTTCCAGTGAACCAATACTCTTTGGAGGAAAAAAATTAATATGAATGTTATTAAATTAATGTTATGTGGTTAACTTGAATCACTTCAGCATTTGCTAAGAACACAATGAAAAAGTCATACCCACCAAATGCTCTTACACTATTTTGGAGCTCAATTTGTAGGAATATAGTGATTGTATTTGTTTTAAATTTATGATATTAAATCTTTGTGCTAAATTGTTCCTTGGGAATAACTGATCCTGGCTAAAGCAGGTAAAATAAAGTTATGTGGTTTCTTTCCTGTGTAAAAAGGAAATGAGTCTCTAAAAACAAACTAACCAAAATAAAAAAAAAAACCCAGATTACAAACAAATTTAGTTCCACTTTAATGAACTTGAAACCTCAGGTTCTACTTTGCCAATTAGAATCCCGTGATTTTTTTGGCAGTCATTTTGAATTAGATTCTACCTGGATTCTAGTTTTCTTTGGATAATTTTTTTTTCCATTTTTAATATTTGCTTCTATTTAGTTCACTTTTAGAACATTTTAAGCCATTTAAATGAAAGAAAAAAAATCTGAACCAGTGCCTTTTGTGCCCCCAGTTCTCTGCTCCATGCCATAGCCCCCATGGTCTGGGGTGTTTCAGTGGGAGCACTAAATTGGGAATACCATTCCCAAACTATGACAGCTCTAAGCAGACTCACCCATCAGCATTCTTCTCTCTCAGCAAAGCAGCAGCTTCTTTCAGCTTTTTCCTTCTCTCCCACTGCTTTATTTGCTTTTCCCGAACCTTTGAACAACAAAGCAAACAGCTGGCACTTTAACTGGTAATTATTTATCAAATCATTATTGCCTGGACTGCATTTTCATTTTTTGCATCTTAATGTAAGACAAAAGACAACTTCCAGAGTCCCACTTAACCACCTGACTAAGCTGCACTTGAGCAGGGCTGATTCAGACAGCAGAATTTTATGTCCACAGACGTTGTGAAACTTGAACAGCCACAATAAATATTCTTACGTTTTCTTTATTTTCTTTTTCTTTGTTCTCTTTGAATTCTACATCTTCAGTATTTATGTCCATTGTGTCTTGCTCTTCTGTTGGACTGATCTCCATAGGTGCTTCAGTAGCAGGCTCCTCCTCGGATTCCTGCAGGGAAGTCTGTTTGTCCTCACTCAATCCATTGCTTTCCTCCTCCACCAGTGCATTCTCCTCAGGGTCTGCAGGCAGAGTCTCTGTACTGAATGTCCCAGACAGGAGACTCTGCACTTTGCTGAGAGGAAATTCATGAAGATTATCAAAAAAAGGTTTGGGGAATCCAAAACAACTGGTGGCAGCTCTAACAGGTCCCCCTCCTGGGTACATCTGAATGATGGATCCATAGCCTGTGGGAGGGAAAGAAGCAAAACACATTGGAAAGCCAGAATTCTTTACAATTTAAAATTCTTTCTCAAATGCTTAAATGAAGGGTCCATTTAAGAAAAAGGAAGTGAATTGCCTGCTCTTAGTCAAACCGTCAAATTTAACAAGCTGTGGAAATATGCCTCAAGGTAGAAGACCTTTATTAAAAGGACAACAGTTACTAAAATGCAAAAGGATAAGGTAACTCATGGAATATTTGTGTATTAAACACGTATTTAGGATTAGCTCAGAACATATAAGCAGTGACAAATTGCTAGAAGAAGCTAGTTTAATAAATAATTAAAAGACAAAATTTATACACTTGCTGTTACTTATTTATGGAGTTGCTTGGATAAAACCCAGAAGTTAATTTAAGAGCTTTATTAGGCAAAGAATTTCTTCAATATTCAGACCTTAAAGGAACAGCTGTGAGATGTTAAACACACAAAAAATAACTTCTCAATAGTTAACTGAAATTGTATCTTATTTACTTCAAGAAGTAGCCCTATGGCCAAAAGTTGCTGAAACAAAACCAATCTGTAGTAGCACTGCCTGTGTGCTTCCCAGACAACAGACAGCACATCTGTGTGCACATCACATCACTTCCTGCCTTTCCAGGCTTCTGGAATATAATTGTCACCTCTACCTGGTGTCTTAGAATAATGAAACTGATTAACTGAGTTTGAAAGACAAATCAGGAGTCAAACCTCTCCTAGAATATGCTCAAGGAAATGTCACATCCTTCCAAAACACGCGCTTTGCACAACACACACTAAATCTGGTGCAGTGAACAAGAGGAACAGCAACATTTGCAGTGCTGTCAGAATTCCAGTGGCACTATTCCTGCTTTCTGCCATTCACTTTCCTGGACTTCCAGGTGTCTGGGAAGAATCTCCATACAAGCTCCTTACAGCTTTTTCTGAACTCAACATCATTATGCTAAGAGAGAAACTAAAACAGATCTCCATACAAGGCTATCAATTTAATGAAAATTAATTATATAAACAATTATATCAAACTAATTCTCAACTTTTTACCGTTTTTTTAAGTACTGAAAAATAAATCCAACTGATGCAAAAACTTTCCCCAGTGGAAAAACAAGTTTCTCCTTGAATCCTGGAGGTGGCAAGACCAGATTTCAAAAGCTGAGGAAGCACTCTGCAGTGCTGCCTTTCAGCAGTGCCACACAGGAGTGTGTTTCCATGCCCCTTGCTGTGTGCAGGGCTGAGGTGCAGCTCACCCCCCATTCTCTCCATCACAGCCCCCAGCACCAGGCCTGCACACGTTTCCATGACAATCATCTTGTTGCCAGCATGGATGTTTCCCAAAGTCAGCATCTGAGCCAGGGTGTCGTATCTCATGTGGCTGGAAGACAAGAGGCATTTAACAAACATCAGTTTGCTTAGAGATACTGCCTGCTATCCCAGGGGCCCACCAAAAGAAGCTGGATTACAGGTAGATTCAGAAAAAGCATCAGTGACCTCCAGAGTTACCACACAGAAACTTACAATTACACATCTGATAATGAAGAACTAGAACTGGAGCCAACAAGAAAATAGCCAGGAAAAGCAAAAGCAGGATATGCAGTAGGGTGCACAAAGCAAAGTGGACATCTTGTGCTGTGCCAGTCAGAGAAAGTACTTTTTTAACATTTTGTATTTTTCTCAGGCATGTCAGCTTTGTAAAGAACAAGTGGTATGGATGCATTTCCTGATCCAATAATGAATCCCTTGTGGTTTTCACCTGTTTTGCTGGAGTCAGCACCACCTGCAACCCTGGTCCAAAACCCAGCACATGCACTGAAAAGACTCAGTGATAGCTACACAAATTACAACTAAACTTTAATAGTAAAAAGCAGCCAAGTGACAGAGATGGTGGAAGGAGAAGGAAAAATGTTTGAAAAGCCTTAAAAACCATACATTTGAAGATTTAAAAATCTCAGCATCTTAGATCTACTACTCCTTCATTTAAAAATGTATCAGTTCATCGTTTCTGTCTGTAACAATGTATCTCTTAGGTTAGGTGAGTGAAAATCAAACAGGGCCAGATCTCTGTAGTCATGGCCCCATCTGACTCCAAGCCCAATGTTACCCACAGGCTTTTAAACTCTGGAGACTCCTGACTGAGGATTTTGAATCCCTGACACATTAAAAACAACAATTCTTGCCTGTGGTAAGTGGCTGGCTATCTTGTTACTGAGCCAGAAAACAGAGATGTTTGGCCACCAGCCAAAGCAGGTAAGAGGTACCTTTGAAAAATCAAAGAACTTCTGTCTGTGTGGGTAATTAGCAAGGTGGTGTTGATGGGGAAATGGTGAATTCTGATGCTGAATGCAAAAGAGTTCTCCTGTTTGCTGCAATATTGATTCATTTTCTGTACCACAGTATCTTTCATTAAATCAATCTTTGCGTTCACGGGAAAGAGAAGAAAGGTGAGCATTGTATTCTTTGGTATAGTGCAGGTATTTAAAAAGTATTAAAGTATCTTTCTGTTATAATTTGAAAAAAGAAACAAATTGAAAACTCACTTAATTTTTCCAGGTTCCCTTGCATAATACATGGTTGAAAGGATGCGAGTGGATGGTTTCACAATTGTAATAACTGCCTCATATCTGTAAGAAAACATAGTAATGGTCTTATTTTAATCTCAACAATTTAGGGAATTACCAAGTATTTTTCACATTTTAAAATTCACTTACTTTTTTTTCTTCTTCTTTATGTATTTATCTTGAGCAAATTCTGTTTTGTCTCTGAATGTTGTACTGTTCTCTATTAACTGTTGAACTATTTCCTTGGAAGAGACAATTCATTTTTGTTACAGCTTGCATTTATTTCTTATTCATTTCATAGACAATATTTTTTTAAACAAGCACTGAAAATATTTTCTTCCAGTAGAGGCATGTATACCATGAACTTCTCCTGACACTAATGGCAAAGTCAATCTCTGTTAACCAACAGGACCGGTGAGGCATTACACTGACTATGTGTAGGAATTTAATCACACAGTTTTGCATAAAAATCACAGAACTGAAAATGTTTATCCTGGAATATTCAGTAATATCTCATTTAACCCATCTCCTTCTTTGGGTCTCTCAGATTCCAGCATCTCTGAGGGCATCTTTTTTCTCTGTTTCAGGTAATTCCTTCCCTCTGCTCTGGTTAATCACAGACATCTCCCTCACTCCAATAATTTTTTCAGTCTCACAAATTTTGCCACACTACTGTACCAACTCCTTGCACAACATCCAACTCCTTAGCATTTATGACTTCCTGCAATACTCCTGATTTTTTCCTTCTCTAGCTCCCAGGTCTTCCCAGAATTCCAGTTTTGGTTTCTTGGTCTCCTTGTTCTAATCTCCACCCTTTGCCAACCCAATTCTTTCTCATGCTTTCAGATTCCTGCTGTAGGGATCATTAGGACCTCCAGCAAAACCAAACCAATGCAACAGAACTCTCCTTGCTCAGGGTTTGTCTCCATGCCAGCAACACAAGAACAAATGTGCTGCTATTTTGGGTTCTGTGATCCAAGTAATTTAACTGCTAAAATTATGGGTTCTATTAAACATGGAGGGGACAAATGAAAAAAGGAGTATTTTCAACTTGGACAGTGCAGCTCCCCTTGTGCTTTAAAAACCTGCGCAAAAAACAGAGTGGTGCAAGTACTCCTCACTTCCTACTGTGCTTTTCAGACCATTATCCCTTCAAACCTTAGCATGGGTTATTAATTACTTGAAACAGAATCTCTTTCTTTTTTGCTTTATTCTAGGAAAAAAATACATTCAGTGCCTGGGTTGTTTATGTTGTTTTGTAGGGGTTTTTTTTATGTTCCAGTAAAATTTACAGTGAGGAAACAGTGAAGTGTCCTGCATCACCAAGACATGCCATTCACAAACAGGAATTCAGACTTTAACAGACCTTTAGGGAAGAATAATATCTATTGCTGCTAATGTAGCTTAAAATGAATATTCAGTTACAGTCCAGAAAGCAGAGTTAATAAAAGCACAGGAGATGCTCAGCACAGGCATGCTGAGGACACACAGGAAAGTCAGAGGGATTTTCTGCCATGGATAGTGAAAACAAAAACCATCAAAGCTGTCGGCCTGATTAGCACATTCTTCTCCAAGAGATAACACAGCCACCAGCACAACCATGGAAACAGAAGAACCATTCCAAACTCCTTGGACCCAGCAGGCAAAAGCAGAAAAACTGCTCTGAAGAGCAAGATGCAAACAGGAGATGAACTTGATGTAAGCATGAGCAATTTCCTGTTTTTATTAGAAAGGGTAAACCAAAGACAAGAGAGGATTTTGCCTGAGAGCATCTGCAGAACACAAGTGGCTGCAATGCTTTAGTAATAATTTAAGATGGCTTAAAGATCCCTTACTTTATGAAAGGTGCAGGCTTAAATACCAACCCCTTTTCTAAGAGAACAGAACTGATCTCTTGGGAATACTCTTAGTTTTCCAGGTACAGATAGAGCAGCAGCATCACTCCTGTCTGAAAGGCACTGCCTACAGGCACACTGGTGGGACATTTGTTACACAGTGTTATTTGATAAGACTTCATTGTTTGGCCATAATCTTTTCCTACACCTTTGAAGTTTAATTACTGCACAATTTTAATACCTCCGTAATACAGAAACAGTATTTTGAACCTTATACACAAGCAAAACTAAATGGTGATTATGTGAGCTGTACTTTTTTATCTGTTATGACTTCTGATGCCATAAAAATTTATTCTTTACTCTCCTCTGACAGAGTTGCCAACCTTACATAAAGTTTTCTCTGGAAACAGCCTTGGCATTTTTGTAAAGCCAAAAAACATGACTTGACCAGAAGAACAAAGAAAGAGCACTGAAATCTATGCACAGATAAAAAGAATATCCTTTTTCAGAAACTAAAATATAATCATCAAGGGAGCACAGAAATGACACCAAAACCTTATTTTTACCTGTCCTTTAATACCCTTGTCCTTCAAAGCCTTTATGTCATCATGAGTCAGTTTTTGAGACTTCCCATCGTCAACTATGTTACGATTATCTGTCCCTGCTTCCTTTGTTTCTGAAGGAAAAGGATACAGATTTGTAAAATCTAGCTCCAAATAAATGGGAGAAACACACGATTTTAGTGTCACAGAAAGCAGATTTCTCGTGGTTAAACACACATTTTTCAAGGCCTTGCAAAGTACAGCCTAAGCAAGGAAATGTAATATGTGAGGTAAAACTTAATGTAAATAAAATCACCCAGACTAAGGTTCAAATTTTCTCCCACATTAAAAAGATTATTTGTTACAGGACTAGTGAAACCACTGATCAAGACAAAACCATGCACTTTTATGACAGAAAGAATATAAGTAGCATGAAGTTAACAAATGATTAATAGAAAGCTTTCCCAATTTCTTTGGTATCATCAAAGAAACAAATTAATTTGATAATAGTTTTTCCAACTGTCAATCCTCTGGGATACCTGTGGTAGTCTCTTCCACCTCTTGCTTTGGCTGGAGGTTTCCACCACTGGTTACTTCAAATGTAGTTCCATAAATATGTCCGATGGCGTTATCCAGGTAGAACCACTGCTTCTCAAAAATTATTTTTCTGAAATAACAGAGAAGTGACAAATACTTAAAGCATTATTTTCACTGTATCTGAAACCCACTACACTTGAGCCTAAACTATAGCTTTATATATTACATTTTCATCTATATCCCTGAAGAAAAGCAGGACAAACACAAAGAGTGAAATTAACCACAAAACCCACATTAAACTGAAACTGGTCGGGAAAAAAACAAAGAACTTAAATAGACCATATAGGAAGAACCTTTTTTTTTCCAGTTCAAAAGAATTTTCAAATGACAGATAAAACAAGGGTATGGCACTTGTCAGCATCATTTTTTAGAAAGTCAGAAATATATTAAACCCAAGCTGGGTCATGCAGAATAGTAGCAAAAAGATGAGCATGGTCCTGTATTTTGCAAAGCTCCTCTGAAATAACATTTGCCAAAAGACTATGAAGAAAACAGCAGAGTGTGTCTTGTAATCCTGGAAACTTTTCATTTGAAAAAATTAAAATTTACTATCCCTTTCATTTTGATTGCAGCAAGGCAGGTGTGCATTTTTTCTTTTTTCACGAAAAACAGGATCCACAAAGCCTTTAACTTTCAGGGTGACCACCAAAGGCTGCCTTGCTATCCCTGGAAATACCACTCTTGGCAAATGAAACAGGTATCAGGATCTGTGCCACACTCACACTCAAATCAAAACTTGCCAATATGAGCCCTAATTATGCAAATTACACTCAGCACTAATTCTGAACTACACCATTTGCAAACCAGTCTCATTCAAGCATAGTACCTTTAAATCTCCATCCTACCGAATCAGATATCTGGCCACATTACCCACCACTGACTTCCACACACTGGTCTACAAAATTGTCTGCTGCCAGGGGAAGAGCCCAGGCTGTGTGCAGCGATTTTAGCATTCCCTGCTGGGCTGCAGGCGCTTTCTTGCTACGCCAGTTGGCCTGGGAGAAAGAAATGGGAGACCTTTCATGGCACCCCCTCCAAAGCAGCAGCTACCCAGCGCGGAGTGCCAGCATCCTCCTACACACCGACGCCCAGGGCAATTAACAATCGCGACGAGCATTTCACAGGAACTGCGTGCCGCGGCGAGCGGAGCGTGGCGGCCAGCACACGCTGTTCAGGCCCCTCTTCAACCGGCACCGGTTTGACACCGACAACGCAAACCCCTCTTCAACCTCCTTCAAAGTCTTATCAGAAATGCGGCCCGGAGATCTTCCGGGTTTAAGGGTTTTTTTTGCCATAGGAACCGAGGCAACATTAAAACCTGTCCCGCCGCCTGTCACACGAGCCTCGCGGGGCCGCTATCCCTGCCTGGCGCGGCGGGACAGCCGTGGGCCGCCCCGGCGGGACGGGGACCGGCACCGGGACCCGCTTCCCTCCGGCGGGGCCC